>CAJQZN010026391.1:0-12083 GCA_907164685.1 Colias eurytheme
AAAACACATTTGAACACTACATGAATTCGTATTAGGAACAATTATGGCGCCAAATAACTAGAAACTTGATCGGTTTAATTGTTGAGGTATGGTTATGAAGCGCGGGTAATGTTTGACAGAATGGTTGTCATAGCAACGACGCAATCCATGATCGCCTATTGGCTATTGTAACGTTTGACAGAATGGTTGTCATAGCAACGCGGCAATCGATGATCGCCTATTGGCTATTTACCGCTTTGTTAAATAATCCGTCACTTTTCGTTCGTTTCTAGTTATTTGATACGACATAATCGATATTTATATGAAAACTATTTTATATCTTTTCATATATCATGATAGGATCTTATCTTTGAATTATTAACTTTATAACATAGTATAAAGAGAACAAATAGGCTGCCTCCCGGCGTTTAGGAGCGCACAATACCTCTGAACTAGCGAGACGCAGGGTTGTTACTTGTCGCATTGATATTTTAAATAATTGTATGAACCACCGAGTACGGACTGCTCACAGCAATAGCGCGGTCCTCACGAGAACGGTCCATGAGAAGGAACCGAGCAGCGTTGTGTGCGTACGTACCACAGAACATATAAAAGAGGTTAGAATGGCAATAATTCGCCGTTCCTATAAGAACCGGTGTCGCCTGTGGGTGTGGCCAAGTCCACGCAAGTCCGCTAACGCACATATTTGCAATTTCAAATCTAGCCAATCATAGCGCCGCGCGATCACGCGATTTAAAATGGAACGAATCATACGCATGATGATGATGTGAGCAGTGCTCATATCCTTGGCGCGTCTGCCCCGCCTACAATGCCTTTCTAATCTCTTTTATATGTTCTGTGGTACTTACAAACGGCGTGATGTACCTTTGTTCGAAGATATAATACTTGTTCTCTTTATACTATGTTTATAGCCTTTAAATTACATAATTGGTTAAACACAATTACGTCTACACGATTATAAAACATTAAAACTAAAGCTATTTACAATACATCATGCATAATAACATAATTCATACTTCCATATATTACTCTATTTTATATGTTTGCCCATCATTCTATACCACAAAAACTGCTGAACAGACATCAAAGAAAAATTCGAAATATATTTTATCAATAGGCTCTTAGTTGACCAGCCAAGGCCACTGCATAAAACATATAAATTCCAACATTTTAGAGCCTTGTTACTAAATGTGTATTATCACTAAAGACACGTCACTAATTAAAAATATATTAGGCATAAACATATTTACAAGCATTTTGAGCTAAAAATCGTCTTTTACGATATTTTAGGAATTAAATTTTGGCTACAGTGGAAAATACAACATGCTTCTTTATTGGAAATCGGTTAAAAATATAGCAAAGATTGAAATTGTACACATAAATATGAATAGTATATATAGAGATACATTATTAATAGCAGTTTGAAAAACATTTAGAAAAGTCAGTCTTTTAAGAATTATTTAGACAAAATAAATCGTCAGAAAAAATTAGTTGTTTATTCGTTGTAACAATATTATGAATGGTAATTTAAAAAGAAAAACATTATCAAGTTATCAAGCGTGATGTCAATGTGCTGAAACAATGCACAAAACAGGTTTTTGTTATATTATGTATTAACATAAAACAAAACTAGAAAATAAATAATTTTTTAAGCTATTGCATAGCTTCTATCGCGGGCCTTGAGCGCGGGGACCGAATTCAGAAATTCCGTAACGAAAAAAACCTCACGCTCCCCACTCCGACGGGCGCGGAGGTGTGGCTTGAAGGCATAGCATGCAATAGCTTTACCGCGGCAGTCCCCGAGTGACACACGTCTTTTTTTTATTTACACAGCAAATCACTTTGTTTCTGTACAATGACGACACACTTGTTGACAGATGGTAGAGTTTTGGCGGCAAAAAGAAAATTGCCAAAGATTTTTACACGAACCCTATTGAAATAAAACAAGAAAATTGGACTTCAAATTGCGAAAAAAATATAATAAATTAAGTAATAATATGTATTTGTGATAAAATACGAAATAAAGCATTGGTGTATTTATCAAGTCTAAAGCAAGTTTCACAGATAATTTCCTACTTTACAGGGAAATCATTTTATACTGAAAATAAATATTATATTATGTAGACAAAGAATTAAATTTTAAAATAAATATTCCATTTCAATTTCATATTCTAGCCTGCAGAATTTAGACGGTAAAAAATATATCAATTATTATTTAACTTATTTTCCACAATAAAACAGAACATTTTATAAAACTTCAATAATTATCATGTTACTGAACGTCTTTCAAATAATAAAAACACATACATACACCACACTAATTGTGTCCGAAACACTTTCGGTTTTTTTTTTCAATGGCTTTCGCTTGGTACAATAATACATAGAATTCCAACCAATACTATAAACAACTACACAATCGCCTATTAATGGTCAAAAGCACCTTATTTCGTGGCAGTAATGTTCAAAGTCTATTATCTTATTTAAATATAGTATCACTCCAAAACTCTGCCTAATGCACGTGGGCAGACTTTTGATTCGGACAATTTTTTAGAGATTGTGAGTCTTGTTTATTGTATGTTAATGCCCTAAAATTGAGTTTTGGCTAGAATTTACGTATATTTGAATTCACTGTCATCTGGTTGAATCTACTATTTGATTGAATGACTAGCGCGTTCATTGAACGACGACATTCAATTGAATGACTAGGTCGAACGTTGATTTAACAAGCGTCACTCAACGTCCAACTAGTTAGCGGATTGTAAATTGTCCATTGAAAAGAGCGGATATAACGCTTGGCTTATTGTTAAGTGACTGACGTTCATTGAATGGTCATTCAATCAAATAGCATATTTAGCCAGATGACTGCAACATATATATTTACGGTCTTACTAATAAAATGTTACCCATTCGCTATGCAATGGATTAGTTATTGCAATAACCTGTCTTGTTTTTATGATTGACGTTTCATGTGAGCAAGAGCAGGACACAGGTAGAAAATGGTTGAAATTTATCCATTGTTTAACTTTTTATTAGTAAGGCTGTTAGTATATATTTATTGTTTTAAGGTGTTCCAGCCATAGCCCTATTCGGTCTAAATTCCGCATGTTCCGATTCTATAGCTTGTTGTATAGTCTTGAACAGTTTTAGCGGCGTATGTTTTTGGTAACAACTCAGTCGTGTGCTCCTGCGGACTGGGGTAACCGTCACTTTTGGTATGTTGGGCATATTGTTCCTGGAAACAAGTTTTTATATTAAAAATCGTTATTTTAATCTATATGTTTGAAGAGTTTGTTTGTTTGTTTGAACGCGCTAATCTCAAGAACTACTGGTCCGAATTAAAAAAATATTTCGGTGTTAGATAGCCCATTTATCGAGGAAGGCTATAGGCTTAATATAGATTTTTTGACTTTAATATAATAATATCAAAGTCAAAAAATCTATATTAAGACCAACGGGAACGGAGCTACCCGAGTGAAACCGCGAAGCGCATCTAGTAAATCATATAAAACTTAAATATTATGTCGGTAGTATTGATAAATATAATTTTTATGCCTGCTTACTTATAGCAGGCCTTCATGCAGTTGAAGAAAATGATGATTATAAAATTTTGAATATTGACTGGTGTTTAGTATTAGAAATACGTAGAAAACCGTAGAACACGAGAAAAATAAAAGAAGCGGCAGATTTTTTTCCCAGCTCCGGCACGGTGTAGCGTGAATCATGCTGTATTAAAAACGTAATTTCAACTGCATCACACATAAACAAACTAGCGGTCCGCCCCGGCTTTGCCCGTGGTACCTACATGTTTAAACTATCCTATCTTTCAAGTTGGATCGAACTGCACATGGTGTGCAAATTTTATTATATTCGGTTAAGTGGTTTAGGAGTCCATTGAGGACAAACATTGTGACACGAGATTTATATATATTAAGATAAACTCACTTCGCCTCCTGTATCGCGAACCGTATGAGCGTGCTCTTGAATACATTCTTAGCATCCACCAATTTCGCATCCACATTCTTCTTGCCTGAACTAGGATTTATCTTCAATTGCATGAACTTGTCTAGTAGTTGGTCCAAACTAGCTTCGGCTACAGAACTCTAAAATTAGGTAAGATAGTTTAGTTTGTACGTTCGTTTGTTTGTTACTCGGGAATATTGTAAAGGATATGTTTTTGTAGAAAATTTTATTTACAACCAGCTGGCTAAGAAAATTTCGATTTCTGTAATTAAATAAATTTTACACCAATCCGACAAAATACTTCTCAGAGAAAGTGTCTAGCTTTAGATAGATACAGAATAAATAACTTGTTAAAATTGCCTGTTAGACCTGTTCCTTTATGTCTCTTGTTGCTTTCTATTTTTTGTTTTGTACATTATTATTGTGTTAATATGTTATGAATCCGGCTTTTAGTCAGTCCATGTTTTGTAATAAGACGGTACGCGTTTGATAGCTCGCGCGAAAGCAAGACAATCCTATCGAGTCAGCTAGTTAATCTATAATTATATTATAAAGCTGAAGTTTGTTTGTTTGTTTGAACGCACTAATCTCGGGAACTACTGGTCCGAATTAAAAAATATTTATTTTAGAGGAAGGCTATATTATATTATATCATATCGCTAAGACCAACAGAGGACCGGAGCACAGCTAGTAAAGAGGATAAACAAAATACACAAACCTCTGCTCCCTTACAAACAGCCTGCTCCCAACACTGCATGGACGCTGGTAAATCTCCCCGTCTCTCCTCGAGTAGGGCTCTGCACTCCCAGTACGCGGCTGTTTCTTGTGCCCTGTTATATCTATCGCGTATTGTTCGTAGCCAACGTGCGCAGTCTTCCCAGTTGTAGCCCTAATAATAATATAGGAAAAAAGGGAAATTTATGAAAAACGAAGCAATTTGGTTAACCCATTGAGCCCCGAACGGCCCGATCGGTCCACGACACTGTGATTCCGGGGCCTGAGTTATTAATAAAATTTTATATGTTAGCTAATTCGACACTTCTTGATTTCTATTTTTATTTTCAAACATCATTTGTTATTTTAACTGATAGATAAACTATCTTTAGTTAGAATATGTTATTAGCGTGATCATGAATAAATAAATTGTTCCTGACCTTAACATACAATTAACATAAGAGGCAAGAATGGCATGGAAATTTTCTATTTCCTTTATTTTAATTTTCACAATGGATCGAAGGTATCATTGCATAAAATTTTAACAATTAAAATAACAACAAACTCACTGTCAAAACTTGATAATCAAATAAAAATCTACAATATTACAATTATCCTTCTATAGAATGTTCAAATCATACTTACAAGCTTCAACAGTTCGGTCAAATGATTCAAAGCACCGAGCAACAATTCGTCTTCACGCGGCGATATCTCCGACGTCATAGTTGTTTGATAGCTTTCATTGAAGTCCACACTATCCACACAGCTAGGGCTCCGCCATTTATCCATATCGCTTACTTCCTTACAATTCAGTTCGGTGAAAGATTCATTATCACTATCATGTTCTAACGCTATGTTTTCTTTGTTCTCATCGTCGTAATCGAATTTGGGTATTTCTATTTCATGGTGAGGAATGCCGAAACATTTCAAATGGGGGTAGGAGTCGATCGTTTTGCCGCGGAGACGCAACCACTTATTTAGTTTTGATAGCATCTCCTCTGGGTTGTTTAACGGTGTTTGAAACTTAACTTTCTTTCTTTCACTTTTAACTGCGGACACAACTTTTTCTTCATTGGTATGCTCATCTTCATTGATATCTTTCAAGCTCGCTTCATCTATTTTCTCTCCGATAGACGCCCATTTGTGAATACAGTTCTTCATTTCGGATTTGCTTATCTTTTTCAAGTGAACTGCAGAGATTGACCGCCTGATTGGCTCCTTAGTTGATTTTGGTTCAAATGTTGTGTGTCGTCTATTTGTGATTAAATTCGACGCGCTAATAACTTTCTTTAAAAAATTTGGATCGTGTCTGAGTTTTTGAACGTCGTCAAAAGCTGGTTTCTGCACTATCTTTGGCTTATACAATCGTTCGAACACAGATTCACGGTTATTCTGAACAGTTGTAGTTCTAGGAATCAAACTTTGTCTAGACTCATTAGGTTTAGCAGGTCTTGCTGGTACAGACATACTTTTCTGTAGTTTAGAAGTATTTGCAAGGTTTTTGGTAGTTCTATTGTTCTTCATTTCACTTAAACGACTGTTCCATGATGGTTTTGGCTTAGCCAAGTTATTATTTGGCTTATTCGCTTCTTTTGTGTGTATATTATTTGGTTTTTTAATCATGCCATTATATTGTGTTTGAACAGTGTTCTGTTGTGGTAAATTATTTTTAACAACTTTGAAGTCTTGAACTGTTAATGCCTTTTTTGCTGTATTATTAGAAGATATGGGATTTTTCTGTGTTTTATTTTGATTTTTTACAGGATTACAGCTGGAATTATTCCTTACTAGTGTGGAAGTGGTAGATTTAGATTTGAGAGGAAGTGTTGTGGAATTATTAGTTGCAGTTGACGTTGTTGGCTCAGTGTGTCCATATTTTTTGAGGTTCAGTTCTCGAAGCTGTAAAGATAATGAATTAAACAATATAGAATATTACTGTTGCTATTGTATTGTGAATTAATATTCACAATACAATTTTTATATTTAATAAATATAAATAAATATATTTTATAAATATTTTTATTTTTTATGTTTATATTAATTAATAGTTTATATTTATGTTGCTACTGTAGATTCATATTAATTTTTAAGTAGTTATATTTAGATTAATATGAGTAATTAAATATCTAAACCCAATTTTTTTTCATTATACAGGGTGTCACACTATTGGTATACTAAGCGCGAAGGGACTTGTAGTTTTACGTACACTGATCACGTAAAAAATACTCAAACAACAAAATTACATCAAAAAATTTTTGCTAAATTTTTCCTGAAAATTCATGTTTTCTTCTCTAGCTTCGCGCAGCCGGCATATACCGCATCTTTAATGTGAGCATTTTGTCTATGAAAACATAATCTTAAACGATAGCTCACGTGCTGGTGGCAAAGTTGGGCGGGTTGCTTGTTATGGGTGTACACATAGACTTTTAAGAATTCATCAATTTCAGAAAAAAATGCGTCTGGAATTTTATATGTATTTTTTACGTACTCAGCGTATGCAATACTATAACCTCCTTTGAGCTTAGTATACCAACAGTGGGACACCCTGTATATCCCAACATTTTTCTTAACACAGAGAATAGTTACTGTTAAGACTGATAAACAGAATAGCAGATACACTTGTGTATTCAATATGTAAAGAAAAGGTTGATAATTGGAGGAAAATATGCATCAATATGGGTCTTATTAGATTAAGGTGTATCTGAATGTCTTTGTTTATATTCGCGATAATAATCCAGGTCAGTTGAAAGGCCAGAGAAGTTTAATATACTTGTTTAAACATATTTTTTTTTTATTTAGGGATTTTTGTCCTAAAGGACCATGACAATCCCATCGTACCTTGTACAAATATTTAACACTTAACAAACTATATTAACTACATATATTTGAAATTTAAAATTGAATAGCATTCTAGTTGCATCAGAGTGTGGTGCAGCTAGAATGCTATGATATGCACCGACATGCAAATTTGTTTATACCTTATTATTAAAAACTAGCTAACCGCCCGCGGCTTCACCCGCTTTGTCTAAAACATAATAAATTATATACTTAAACCTTCCTCTTCAATCACTTTATCTATTAAAAAAACCGCATCAAAATCCGTTGCGTAGTTTTAAAGATTTAAGCATACATAGGCACATAGAGACGGAGAAAGCGACTTTGTTTTGTACTATGTAGTGATACACAACAATCCATACCTTTTGAATTCTAGCCTTTTCTTTAGCAAGCCGTTCTTCCCGTAGCTTTTGTACAAATTCTTGAGACGCCATGATTCAAAACTGAAACAAATTTATACATTTATGAAGTCTAATTTGAAGATAAATTGATCTTTAATTTCAAACTGTATTTTGTTTTCTTTGAACATAGGAACATGTTAAATTTTAATTCGGTTAAATTAATCTTAGTATAATGGGTATATTATAAAGGGTAGAAGTAAATGCATAAAAGCAGTAAAATATGCCGAAAATCAGAATTACTCTAGTACGGGGAAAAAAGTAATTCGTTACTTATATATTTGTAATTTACTAAAATATATTTACTTCTTACTTTTATAACGTGCTGGTCACTGCAAAAACACAAGAATATGATTATAACACGCAAAAATTAAACAATTAGAACCGCACAACAATACAATGCCATGACGCCATGAAAATAATTTGTATTTAAATTTGACGGTTAACCGACAAACTTCAAGTTTGTTTTCAAACTTTCAAAATTCAAACTTTGTTTGTGCTCTATGGTCACTCAAATCAAAAATAAATAAAATTGGTAATGTTTTAATTTTGGCTAGTATTAACTAGTATTAAATTTGTTTATTTATTGTGTATTGAAAATAAGGTAACAGTCTGAGCCTCATTTTATATTGAAATACATTCAAAATCTAAATATACGATTCAATGTTTTTGAGCTTAAGACCTAATTTTATCGTTATTTATTAGGTGTTTATATTCAATCGGAGAAAATGAATTATTCTATTCTAAGCAGTTTCTGAGGAAACTATTTCATAAATTTTATTGTGCATGAAATGGAATCTAGAGTAAAGTTCACATGAAATAATTACAAGAAGTAAATGAGAATTATACACGAATTATGCACGAATTATACGAAACATTTGCTCAAAAATTATCTACCCAAAATAAACTTAACATTAAAGTTACAAACACAGGTTACAAATAATCAAACGACCTATATATGTTTTAAGAACAATGCATGCAATATGCTGCAAATATATTCTGTACGGACCATCGACAAAAGGTTGCTTCTGGCAATACTTTTTGCGGAATGCCAACATAACAAAAATATTTGTGACATTGAAATTTGAAATGTCATGTTGGTTGCATTGCTGGTGCTAATGCCCGCTAGGTCACGAGTGCTGAAGTTGCAGTTTTAATCGTTTGTGAATTAAATTACGAATTTATTTGTGTCATTGATAAACAGGTGAGTTTAATAATAAATGTAATTACACATACTTCATGTAAGTTCTATATTTGTCTTGTTATAAATGAGTGTGGTCGTAGAAAAAAAGATAGAATATGAAAAGCCGGCCGCGCAAAATCGCGAGATTTTTGCAAAACAGGTTTGCTAAAATGCTTTTGTTTTATCAACTTTTAGGTTTTGTAGTGCATGCGCTTATGCTACTCAATAGTTTATAAAATCTTAGCTCAGAACGAGTTTTGTGGTACAGTGATCATAGCGAATACCTACTTGATATTAATAATTTAATGCTTTTTATTTTCTTATACGATTATTGATTAATTTTGTCTGCGTAGAAAGTAGGTACATAGAGATTCGTATAATATTAATGAATTGTTAACAATTATTATCACCATATGTCAATAAACCTATTTAATATTATAAGTTAAATAAATATTGACTTCATAAGGTTTATCGGACCTTGGGGAAACATAAATCACACTATGTATCTTTTATTTCTATTTAAGGAATATCAGTTATGAGTCAGAATATAGCTCTAGAAATTATTATTAACTCATGTGTTCGACTCCATTTGGCTCCTAATATGTATAATGTTTAGTTAACGCGATAAAAATACTAGACATTTCTTATAAGAAAGAGTTTTCGGCTAAAATCGTTGCAATAAGGTACCTACTTAGTGGCCAGTGAGATAAAAAGAAAAAATGTTTATGTACCTATTTCCATGTATCGTAAATTCGGACTGTGATGCACTTAGTTGAGTTTGAATTACAACTAAGTGCATGTCTAACTACGTAGCTGTGTCCCGCGGTTTCACCCGCGGCCCGGGTATAAGTACCTATATCTATAGCATACATGGTACATATGCTACATCACTGCCAACTGCCAAGTATCATCAAATTCCGTTAAGTAGTCTAAAGTCTTCGCATAAAAGAAGAACAGACATACATCCATCCTCAGAAACGTTCACGTTAATAATATTAAGTAAGATATTGATCTAGTAAGATTAATAATACCTAGGTATATCATCGGATAGACTTTTTAGCATCCCTATCTTTATACTGTCTACCTAGATACATAGTATTATTATGTTCTGTAGTACGATAATAATTAAATCGATGATAACATTAATAACTTTAAGGTGACGCGCCTATTAGATATTTTTTCTTAAAAGAATTAAAATTATAATCTTTATAGGATTACGAATATATAATACCTACCAAGGTACCGAGGTATATCGTTCATGAAGACGCTTTGTGGATATTATAGACTAGATTTCCGCCCGCGGCTTCGTTCGCGTTTTCAGAGGAAAACCCGCATAGTTCCCGTTCCTGTGGGATTTTCGGGATAAAACCTATCCTATGTGTTAATCCAAGTTACCCTCTATATGTGTGCAAAATTTCATTGTAATCGGTTCAGTAGTATTTGCGTGAAAGAGTAACAAACACACACACATACATCCTCACAAACTTTCGCATTTATAAAGATATTAGTAGGACTAATAATTTATGAGCGCAGTTTTGTTTTCTATTTCAAAACAATTCTGTGGTTATTTCGTAAATCCTCAAGCATCCTCACATTGACCCTCAGGTTTATATTATTAGTAGGATATTATTTATACAAAACATTACTCATTTATTCAAATAAACATTAAACAATGAGTCGTCAACGACATTGGTCTCTTTCCTTTAGCGCATCCTTTTCTGGAATCAAATAATTAAACATTAAGCATTACTACGAAACTTATCATAGGTACGTATACATATTATAATATCCTATCCTACTAAATACTAATATTATAAAAAATAATTTGGAAAATCCAAAAGTGCACGTGTTATGTACTGTGTATACACGCCTTAACTATTAGAGGATGCATGGGGCCACCCAAGAAGGACTTGCACCTGTTAGCAATTGCGACATCGCGCACACCTGCGATTCCAGAGAGTGTTGCGGCAATCATCGCCACCGCGACGCTGTAGCTGCTCCGCCGTGGACGACGAGCACTCTTTGTTCCAACATTGAACGGGAGGGACGTAGTTTAAGTTAGGAATAATTTATAATGTAATTTTTTTTACAATAAATTATTAATAAGTAAATTTCGGTTTTTTTTGCGCCTTCGCGGGTCGGTCAATATAATTGGCGCAGTCTTGTGGATAATCCTTGAGAGCCGTCTCTCGGAACGCGAAACTACAAGCATCGAGTATCGCTATTCCATCGGAGGGACGACGACGGGGATCCCGAACCTACACCGTTGGCCGCCGCAACGCGAAGGGTATCCAAACATTGATACTGCAGGAAAGGCCGAAATTTAAATCCTGTAAGTACACTAATTCTCTTAGTGACTTGCCACTCCTAGATTGTAAGTTTTCCTAGATTACCCATTCACGGGAACCGAGGAACCGTAGCGTGTAGGTTTAAAAAAATTAATTCATCGCGAATTAATTTTAGAATTTTACAAAATCAATTTGTAAAATTCAAATATAGATTAATAAGTTTAAATATTAATTCATCACGAATTAATTTTCGAATTTTATAAAATCAATTATAAAATTCAAATATAAATCTATATTATTTTATTAGAGATTAATAAGTTCAAATATTAATTAATTATGAATTGAATTTCGAATTTTACCATTTAATTCATTTTATAATTTAAATTTAAATATATTAAGTAAAGATTATTAAGTAATTTTTTTTTAAATCTAACGAAGTTAATAAAAATTAAGTTTAGTATATTCCTAAAGGTAGTACAGATATTTAAAATGTCAGATTTGGATAAAATTTTTAATGCACTTAGACTTTTGCCAGAATTTGATAGTAATGTTAAATAAATTACACAAATTTTATGGCAAAGAGCAAATCCTTCAAGTTAATTATAGAGAATATATAGAAATATAGTTATAGTTTTTACGTTCCCGGTTGTCCTTCATGCTACCTTTGAATTATTTAAATTATCCATAGTTCCTAATAAAGATAGT
>CAJQZN010026394.1:0-22985 GCA_907164685.1 Colias eurytheme
CAACTAATGACCTACTGAACCTCATAATTTAACCAGGCTAGTTTTTAGGTACTGTTTATCTATATAATATCTTTTCAAATTGCTGATATTGAACGTTATTATTTTAGAAACTTGTAAAAACTAGCCAAGTCAAATTATGAGGTTCAGTAGGTCATTAGTTGTTTGCTATGTGTAAATAATTCTTTTATTAAAATTAAAAAAAAAATCATATTTTGAATAAACATTGTTCTATAAGGGAAAATAAAACAATTGAGTTTTCAGTTCACCTAAGAATTTTATACATCTTAGTAAATAAATTTCTGGACTGTCTACAGAACTTGGCACACATTTAGATCTCAATTCTTTTTTCGGCAAGTCGACGGTTGAACTTGGCTCCAATTTTTACATTTATGTTTTTGTTGGGATATCATTACTTTTTGTACAGAAAATTACTTTGCAAATTTGATTTAATTTATGTATTTAATGCTTTTTATAAACGATTTTTTTTTATTTTTTCTTGCGTTTTCGCTGTATGGTTTTTTTAACATTATTTTCTATATTTTCCTGTACGTTAGAAATGTCAGCGCGCATTGCCCATTCATTATCTGCAATTTTTTTAACTCGTTTTCTGCTTATGCTAAGTCTAGCTAAGTCAGGACGATACATCGTCCGCAAGCGATTGTACTCCACTATAGCGCTCTCTTGTGCTTTAATTTGACTGAGATCTAAATTTAGAATATGTACCCCATCTAGAGTTTTAACTCTAGATAGTGCAACATAAGCCTGCCCTTTGCAAAATACTGAACAGCCGATATCAAGAAGAGCACTGTCAAGACTAAGGCCTTGTGATTTGTGAATGGTAATAGCATATGCTAAGCAAATAGGGAATTGTTCTCGGTGAACATATGCATTACTTAATATCTGGAACTTAGTCTACTTCTTTAAGCCGCGAGTGCCGCGTAACTAGGTACGCGGCGAGCGGCGAGTTCCATATTTAAAATTTAAAATGTGTGTAAATCAAAGCGCGTCAAAATCTATCCCAGGAGTTATGAGAAACAAAGATGTTTTTTTTGTGAATTATTTATTAAAAATCCACAAACATAAGCAATCAATAAACATTTATTAATTAGTTATATATTAATAATAATACACTAATTGTTAATAATTATATTGCATTAATTAATCTTACACACGTCAAGATGAAGAATAGGTATTAATTAACAATAAAAATATATTATTTAAAAACTTTTGTATAACTGTTCAGGCTATTGCCTAAGTTTAGTATCTAGATTCTTACTTGGTTACATCTACTATCTCTCAGTGCAAGTCCTATCAAAATCGGTCCAGCCGTTCCAGATAAAAAGGGCAAAGTTTGAAAAAAGCGTGTGTGCCGAGCACACGTGTCAGAAGTAAAACTTCTTTGGCAAGATGCAAAGATCGTCGTAGAAGAATCGTCGCCTTACTCCATGACGTGACGGAAGAAATCATGCAATCGAAGTAATCTGCCCTAGCGATACTAGCGCGAGTGAGTGTGATGTCAGAGGCGCATCGAATCCACAGATGTTTCGCGCTAAAATATGTAAACTTCAATAATCTATATCTCAGTCATTTATTGATGGATTTCAATTTTTTTTTCTGCCACTGATTAGTTTTGATCTATATTTTAACACTATTATGGTGAATATAATATTTTCTATTTTTATAAACTTTTCCATTTTTCCATACAAACATAATTAATGTCATTGAAAAAAAAATTAAATACAGATAAATTCAGTATT
Source organism: Colias eurytheme (assembly GCA_907164685.1). NCBI lineage: Eukaryota > Metazoa > Arthropoda > Insecta > Lepidoptera > Pieridae > Colias > Colias eurytheme. The sequence continues at coordinate 1,758 of CAJQZN010026394.1, forward strand.
TTCTGATTTTTTCCTTTGTACACTCACTATAACCTAGTTGATTACAAAATTTGAACTTTCTAGGTCATCTGGAAGTGGGTTAGGTTTTGTATATTATGTCTATAAGTCAGTCAGTCTTAAAAATTGCGATTTTTGGACATTAATATCTACGCAACTGTTTAATCTATATTTATGAAATTTAAGGTTCTTGTTTATCTCGAGGTCCTCTTGATATGTACCAAATTTGGTTTATTTAACTTAAATAGTTTTCGAGTTATAAGGGGGTGAAAAGTGGCTCGAAATGGTTCGTGTAAATATACACACGGCCGCTGCTCGCCAGTTCTCTTCGCTTGAACTTGGCTTGACACGCTGCCGCGTGTCTAGATACGAAGTCAAGTTACAATAAGTTACAGATATCAAGCTTATTGAGCATTAATTGGAAAGGGAAGTCTAATTGATATCCAACTGAGATCGTTATTAGATAGCCAATAAAACTTTAAATGATCCATATTTTATACACAATTCTTGATTCTGTCGTCTTTAAAAATTTCTCACTTCTAAATGAAATTAAATAAATTATGGAATTACCTTGAGGATCAATCGGCATGTACGGGTCAAATAATGGTGGCAATTTGAAGCTTCTGCATTTTTTATCTTTCCATGTAATAGATGGAACTGGACTTTGTGGTGATTCAATAGCTTCTATCTTATCTTCTGAATGTCTACAACATGAGATTTGTGAAATATATTATTCTAAGGATTATTTTATTCCCGACATCTATAGAACTACAATGATGATTTAAAAAGAGTAGTCCTTCAAAGACCTAAGATTTTAAATAGCAATAGGTAGCGTCATTAGAAGTATTTATAAATTACTATATTACCTTTTCGAAACTTTACGTCGTTCGAAGTGCGACAGTTCTGTCGATGTTTCTTTCTCTTCATCCTTAGACTTATTTTTAGGACTTTCAAATAACCGCACACGCTTTTCTATAACAAATATCGATCTGGAATAAAAGGTTCTTTGTTAAGTTGTTTTTTAATAAATTAAACGATGGAATATTATAATGGTTTTATTTATACACCTACCCTTTATTCTTCACGACTTCTTCATCACGGACAATAGCATTTGGATCAATGTTAGATGGTGTCTTCGTTAATCTGGAATAATACATAAAGTGAAGTCCCGTGTCCCCTAGTGGGGTAAGGGGCAGATGCATTATTCATACATCTGTTTCACTGATCGATTTTCTTTAGGGACAAGTAGGTGATCAGCCTTCTGTGTCCTGCCAGACCGAGACATTTTTTTTTCTTCGTCTCCACCGGGAATCGAACCCACTCAGGACCCCTCGGTTCTACGCTCACGCGTCAACCACTGTACCAAGGAGGCGGAATAATACATATAACTACATGTTTATTCACTAAAAATATACCGGCCGAATTGATAACCTTTTTTTTGAAGTCGGTTAAAAAATCAGGAAAACAAATAAATTATTAGGCATTAAATTAAATTATTACATTGTGCGTATAGGTGTGCACTCTGGAGTTCCCCATGATCCTCGAGAAACTTTGGCTACAGGGGCACTGACAGTTTCAGCTTTAGATGACGACGGGTACACTGTGTGCTGAAAGGAAATTTAAACATGAAATACTACGCAAATTTATTTTTAACACATATAGAAATAACAACACACTGTTTAGGGGTTTTTGTTATATGTCTTACAAAGTTTTCACGCATGTCTGCAGTTATTTTTTTTTTCAATAATTTTATAGCTTTGTGTTTGTCCACTAGAAATGCTATAAAGCTATACACGATAAACAAAATACAAGTATCAACCGTGAAAATTCAAGGAGTGGACATCGTTTGTCAGTTTATGACTTCTATAAAAATGAACATAAACCACGCTTGGTCGTTCCGCCTTGCGAAATTGGGCTGTGTTTAATGGCGAGTCTTGAAATACATACTGTCTAACATTTTTTGTTCTATATCCATAACATTCAATATATTCTAGATCAAATCAAATTACTAAAAAATAAAATATAGATAAAAAATAAAATGTAAATCTTATTCCTACTCAGGACATTGCGTGAATATAGAGCAAAGTGGAGATTCGCTAGACCCAATTGCAAATGGTAAATGCTTATAGTTTTCTTTTCACTTTCACTCATTTCAGATTGTCGGTTAGATACGTAAAAATGAACAAAAACGAAAATAGCATGATTTGCATTAAATGTTTAATTTTGTGTTTTGCAAATACCTACATTGATTGACATAAAAATATGTGATGTCGATAGCGCGTTTACAAAACCTATTACATCCGTATATAGAAAGCCATTATCAATTTAATTTCCCCACAATATTATTCATAGCTGGTGTTGGGATTGTTTTCATTCCTCAATAGGAGAGCACTCTTGATATTCAAATCACATCGCGATGGAGGCTAATGGGAAGGCCTTGTTCGCATTACTCAATATAATATTCTGATTGAGATGAATTTAAATATTCAAAAGTATTCTGGAATATTTAAAGTTTTATTATTTTTATATTTTCAAATCATCGTCCTTATTACCTATCATTGGGGAATTTGTAATATTGATATGAACTGAAAATTCTTAACTAGTCCTATCCATAAGTATAATATCCTATCCTATCCTACTAATATTACTTTACTACTAATATTATAAATGTGAAAGTTTGTGAGGGTGGATGTGTGTGTGTACTATTCGACCAAGCCAACTAGACGCTCGGGTGGAATGCGGCCTCCCCGCCCGCTTACCGCCTCAGGTACCGCGTTCGCCTTAGTACGATTCGCAGCATCAACGCATTCGTATGTTTCGCATCGCTAGTTATTTCTGTACTTTTTATTATTAATCGTTAAAGCTTGTTGTTGACTGTTAAGTTTTTTGTTGTTATTTGTTTAAGTTTTTACTATGTTGATATTCATAGACAGCCCTCGAAATGGGGAAAAATAAGACTATTCATAGCGGAGAGCGAACAGTGATATTATTAATATTTTTTTTTTGCTATCTGTACCCGAGACATGGGCGGGTGACGTCACAGTTGAAAAGGGTCTAGTTGGCTTGGTCACGTAGTATGTTTGTTGCTCTTTCACGCAAATACCACTGGACCGATTCCAATGAAATTTAGCACACATAATATTAATAATATAGATTCTGTTTAATATTTATTAATTATTTCCAAGTAATAACCCATTATGTATTTCCGATACTAAGGTGTGTCAACAAAAAATTAATCGTAATAAAATGAATGAAATGATAACCAATATCATCATATTAATTTCTCAGGTGCTAATCAAACATAACTAACAAATTGTAGCACTGGTGGGCGTTCCCAATTACTTACTTATCAGCTAATAGTAGATAGAACAACATGGGTTTAAGTTTAATTACTATAGGCTTTTTCATCTGTGGTGCATGATTTTTTTTAATATAGGTACATCTTTAATAAGTACTTAATATAAACTAAATAAGAAGGTAACTAATAGAACTTTTTTTGCACAATTGATTAAAATTAAGTAGGTAAGTTATTAAGGTAATTCCAGATGTCGGGGTTAATGCAATAACGTTAAATTAATACGTAACTAGTGATTGATTTAACAAATATGAATAATATTGTTATCAAACACGTTTATTTTCATGCGATGCCTTCACGATACTCACAATAAAACGATGCTCTGAAGATGCACAATTTTCCGAATTACCCGACATCCGGAATTCCTCGAATGCACTATGTCTATGTTTAAAATATAGATACCTATTATAACTGTAGGGAATTATGAAAACTATTATTATAACTTTTTATATACTGATTAATGATTATCATCCAACATCAAAAAGTCTATTTTCAAGTGATTTATTAAAGGCTTTGAAATTTTAAGAAAATAAAGATCCAAGTAATTTTCTGTAACATCTGTTTTTGTGCTTTATTTAAATACATAAGTACCTACTTAGCGTGTTTCGGAGCCATTGAGCTAAAAGCTCTTAAGTTAAAAGCTTCTAATTGTACTACTTAAAATCTAATTAACAATTATGTTCCTTCATTTAGAATTCGGTAGATAATTTATTTGTTTACATTTATTCAACTTTTCAACTCGGATTTTATATAGATAGGTAACTTTGAATATTACGAGTAAAGTAGTGAACGTACCAATTTGTTTTTCTTCGAAGCTTCTTTACTATAGGTACATAAAACAAATTGAAATCTATAGAAATAATGATTGACTAAACATGACACTTAGTTAAATAAACACTAACAATAAATACTTATTTTAAACATTTATGTACCAATTCAATTTAATAATATTTGTTTATACTAATTACTAACCACGTCTACTTTTATTTCCATTTCCATTCATAACAATATCGAGTTAACTGAATTTAAAAATGGAACGTAACTGAATTCGATTCAAAATCAGCCAGTAAGAAAAAAACGGAACGCGCGTAAACAGTGGCGCGTGTGGCGCGCAGGCTGTGTCCACAAGTTGACTGCTCGATAAAGAAAACTCAAGTGTGCTCTATGCTTTCCACTGCCCTTAGAATGCCCGAATAGTTGAGCGATAAAAATTGTTCCCTAGGATTTATTTCGATGCGTGAGAGATATTGATTTTAAACACTGCTAAATATAAAAAGTTGACACTTTTGTTTAAATTAAAAAAAAAATAGTTACCTACCGTAGTTTCTTGTCAGGAAATTAAAATTATGGATAAACCTATACAGCATTGCTATCAATATTCAACATTTTATATAAAAAAACATAAACTACTTATATTCTACTTGTACTTGTATTCAGTATTCGGGAAGGACCTCACTCACACGGAAGAACGGCGCGGCGTGAAAAGATATATCTATAATTAAATATAAATGCTACTGTGATTCTAACGATGATAAGGGTCGCGGTAGTTCGTATCCTTTTCTATAAACATTCTTTTAAGAGGGGAACCTCTTCAATCCTTTCTTTACAAATCCTACAAAGTTTTCAATAAATTTCCAGCGGCCGGCGTTAAGCCTTTGCAAATGTTCATGGGCATTCTGGTCGCCTACCAGCAGGTCAACCACCAAGGTCCTCACCATTAAAAAAAAAAGATGGGTTGCACTCCGGGAGTGCCGGCAGAAGTGAAAACTTGATTATTAATTGTATACGTGATATATTATTAAAGTCTGTGATTATTAACGTTGAGCATGTTTGATATACATATATCCATCCGTCTTTTTCGATCAGGTCACGTGTCCTGACGCGAGTTTAAGATTTTATACCCATTACAGAAAAAGTGCTCAACGCCGCTAAAGAAGTTTTCACTTCAAAAACTCTAACAAAAAAAAACACAATTGCACGCCTCATAAGCGAAGCGTTGAGGTGGGTACTACTGTCACTTCGCGCAAAACATCTGATTTTTCAAACTTAAAATGTCTTTATGTATCATACATTGCACTTGTAAGATAATACATACACACACATATTAATAAAAAACACTATTTTTAACATTCATGATATTTTTGATGTCATTTTTGTTATTTAACCTCCTGGGGCCTGCGGTCATATGTATATTACATAAACAATAAAAAAATATTTCAACGCCATCTTTTGCGTATATGCGGGAATAATACCTCAAATCGATGTAGTGGTATGTCATCCACTATACTAAACGGTTTTTGGTTTTATAAGTGCCAGTGCTTTGAAGTATTCTCATTTCGAAGTTGACGGTGGCTGTGCGACGGCAAACACGTGGTCAGTAATCTTACATTTCTAGTGGAACCATTCGTATATTGCAGTATATCTTTGTATATCTAATGATAATAGATATTATTTCTGCAACCGCAATAGTTATTTTGTAAGATAAATCTAAAACTTGTGAAAAATATGCATGTTTTCTTTTATGTCATACTGGTAAGACATTTGGTCTCAATTCTTGCCAAATTGGTATTGGTTACTAGGGTCCCATGTATTACCTATATGACATTCTTTAGTTTATGTTACAGATTTTATTAAAATTTTCAAGGATTATAAGATACTGAGATCTACCAACACCTGGATGAGTCAAATATTGACCTATATGATGGACCTATGGAGTTTCTTGCCGGTTCTTCTCCATAGATACTGCTTTCCGAATCGGTGGTAAATGTTAATACTGTTGTGACGATTCAAAATTGCTTTTACAAGAAGTCTAATTGAATAAATAAATGTTTGAGATGAAGATAATCCCCCAAATGATACCGATGAAGCCGCCCAAATACCAGAAAATGATTCTTCTTCCATTCATCCAATGAGTAGGAGTCATTTCAGAACAGAATCGTCACTATGTATGTCATATTCAGTAGTTGGAAGACCATCTCGGGGACGCACATGACGTGGACCAAGCATAAGAGGAGGCTGACCGAGAAGATGGATTAGAAATAAGACCTAGGGGTGGACGTGACAATATAAATACAACGCGCGCCGGTGCAAAATAGTTGAATTGGTCGTTTCTCACCCTTAAAAATACCTATTTTTGAACCAAGGTACAAAAAATAGACACAGAACAATGGATAGAATAATAAATATTTAGATTCAAGTTTAAAAATATATAATAACTAAAAAAATATGTAGTTTTTCTTCATTTTCATAAACTTATTTCACTTGGAACTGGGACCCCCTGTAATATATACATGACATAAAGAAAATTTTCCACTAAAGATTTTTTTTACCATTTTTTTGAACATTAATTAATTAATTGCATTAGAACAGATACAGCTAATTTTTATTAAAAAGGAAAGAAAAAAAATCCTGGGTCTCAGGAGGTTAAACTAGTTAAAAAACAGTTTAAAAAAGTTCTGTCTTGGACGTCCGTGTGTCTGTATGTGCGGAGGATTTTCTTGTTAACACGATAGCGACCGAAATACTTTACTAATCGAGTCTTTTTTTTTCTCTTACGCTTGAGTATGCTCAGGAATAGAACCCTTTCATTTTTCAGGGTCTGATTCGATGTGGTTTAATTGTTATTAAATAAACAAAAATAATAATTAATAAATAATTATTAAAAAAAAATTATGAGGCGTGCACTTTTGGATTTTCCAAACTATTTTAACATTATTATCCATTAAATTTAAAATGAACGACTGTTACGGTATGTACCAGTACGGAAATTAAAAAGATAAATCTCATTTTAATCGTACTTTAATGGCAGATAAAACAGTTAAAGTAATTGCATTGGCCTATTGTTCCATCTTTATATCCTAATAAAAAGCAAATCAATACAGGTAGGTAGGTAATAGAAAAGATTATTTTTTATTGTAAGACGTTCTTTATATACCTAGGTAGGTACTTATGTACATCTTATGTATAGTATTTTATGGTAGGTATTTTAAGGTAGGTACGGATAACCGTAGATTTTAATAGAGTTAGGTAAAGATATAAATTTTACAAAATTAAATTGAGACATTGAAAACTTGGTAGAAAATTCCTGTTCATGTTTGGTGATGTTTGATTCCAAACTCACATTTTTGATGTTTGCATCAATTGCAACGATTTAAGTAAGTAAGTAATAGAAAAATAGAAAAAAAAGTGAAATATAATGTACATAATATACTTAATAATATGTGGTGGAAGTGGATAAAATAGATAATTTAATACTTAGTTACAATAAATATTTTATAAAATCAACTGCAATCTCGTCCATGCATAACAAATGAAAAATTAATCCCCATCATTAGTCTAACAAGGCAGACGGTATTATCATTAATAATAAAAGAGTATTTTTATTTATTAACTATAACAATAAGACGTACCTTCCTATTCTTAATGCAAAAATAACCATTTATTTAACAAACTTACCCCTTTAAAGAATTTATTAAACACCATTTTCGTAACCTTCAACTGAGCCTTCAACACATCACATTTATTTGGTCATGAAACCTCAATGTACCTATAGTTATTTATTATAAAAACAAATAGAGAAATAGCGAAATCTGGAATTATCTGTTCAATCAGACTACACATGTCCATTTGAAAATGTGTTGATGTCATTGATTTTATACTTGGCTAAAGTGGACAGCTCTTCTTTATACGTGAATACCATTACAAATACGTACTCTAGATTTTGGTCGGTTAATACAAATAGGGTGTTAACGGTGGGGTAAAGGTGAAAATTGTAAATAAACATTGGGATGGGGGCGGGGAACTTGAGTTCCGTCTTCTACGTATTTGACTATTTGAATACCACCTGCGCATACAATACACCTTTAATTTTGTTCGCTTTATGTTCATAGGTATACTATCGATATATAAATCTAAATATCAAGACTCTAATTATCGATATTAATATAATGTCGCAATTTGGACGAAATAGCCTGGAAATTAACAGTAGCAGAAGAAACCATTAAAAAATAATACAAAGGCATTCAGACGTTTAAAAAACAACATTTTCCGGTGATGTCGCACTTGCATTGCAACAGGGGGGCCATTTTAAATACATAGTATACGTAGTATATTATTATTAGTCTGTGATATTACTAATTGTATTTTAACACCTTGTAATTGGTTTTAATTTGTTTGCACATCATGTAAATTAAAATTTTACACTAACCACATTTAGATTTAAATTTTTCGATTGAAGCCTTATGAATAATAGGTAAAATTAAATTTTCAGGGTAGACCTAATTATAGATAGAGCAAGTTTTAAGCCAAACGGAAATCTTTTTTTATGTGAAATTATTTTTTTCCGAGCCCTTGAAGTTGTGAACGTACTGGGTAATTTTATTTTTCTTGGCATTCAATTCATTTTTTTATTCCATTCAAAGATTTAACGATAGTAAATGTTACCATACTGAATTGGCCTATCTTTCAGCTTAGCATACAAAAAATATCAAGCATCTACCGCAAAATTAAAAAAACCTCATAACTCCGAAAACATGAAAAATTCTAGATTTTTAAGTTATATTAAAATATTTCTCTGTTGGTCATTGTAACTTGTATTAAAAATATAGATAATATACAAATACTATAGGGAATATCAGATAAAATGAAACCCAGTCCCAGTGGCTGGGGTTTTACCTATACCTATAAGTTTAATAAATGAAATACTATACCTAAAATAAAATAATGGTCTTGGGCTTTATAGCTTAGAGTATGTATTAGCAATACATACTCTAAGTTTAATAGTGAAAACAAGTGTTTATCCTAACCTATATTGTGTTGCTTCAAGTTTTATAAGAAAAATGTATGAATACTGTTTTATTTCTTCTAAACTTCCATCTGAAAATGAAGTTGTTACTGTTGAACGAGGTATGAAAACATTAATTATTGCAAGTATCGTAAGGAGAGTTTTCAGATCTTTTTGTATTCAACACAGTATTCAATATTGACTTCATTTTGATATAGAAAAAATTAAACATAGCTATAAGAGTAGTTATTAATTAATTTTATAAAATCTTTAAAATATTGAATTCGACAAGTTCAACCGCTCCATTTCTCGCGCGCTTGCGTCTTGAGGCGTGACGCCATAGGGCACGTCCTGTCAGAGTGCTGCCACTTTAGCCCTTTTCGGGCTAGATCTAGCCCTTTTCCGGGAAATCAACCCGTTTTTAAACTCTTTATCCCCAAAAGGGTAAACTAACCCTATTTCACATGGGTTCAAATTTACTGAAAATGAGGGCGATTTTGTAATTTTTTACCATTTTACTATGTCAAAAGAAGTTTGTTTACGCGCTGAGCGTTCTGATTGACCAATGAAGTGCAATGAAGTTTAGTCAACCAACAATTGAAATTTGAACCGAAACAAATATCACTTTTAAGCGTTCTGGTGGTACTCGCGACTAAATTATTCGTGATTATATACACCGCTTTTATGAATTTTTATTTTTTAGCTCCTTTTAGCCCTTTTCAGAGTGCCGACTTGCCCTTTTTAGAAAATCGAGGCACACACTGTCAGACGTCAGTCAAAGTCAGTTTATTGTTTGTTTACATCGAGAGTTACTTTGATAAATAACAAGATGTCTTAGTAATTTAAATATCGCGTAAAATAATCATGGAAGAAGAAAAAAAGGCATTTATAGATACTGCATGGTACCAATGTGTCCGAACACTATAAAAAGTACACCAGATAAAGTTTTTTTTGCTGTTCCAAGAGATGCAAACATACGTAAACAATGGTGTAAGGTTATGCGAAGGGATAATGTATCTCCAATATCGCGTCAACATTGTTGTGAAGATCATTTTAATGTAAGTTTACTATATTTGGACAAATAACATCATGTAGTTTTGTAGAAATCCGTAAGTTACAGAACTTTCTAGTTCATAACTTTATTTACGTATGTCATATTAGATTTTAGAAGATTCTTCATCTAAGCTCTGCATGATGTTGGTTAGTAGTTTATTATTAAGTCAAGAAATCATAATTAAACATTACGTTATTATTTATTTTCATGTAGATTAAAAAATTGGTAACGTCAGAACAAGTGAAAGTTCTATGTGAATTTATGAAAGAACATCCAGACCTAGAGCTAGATAGGGGCATTAACACTGACAAGTTATGGAGTGAATTAGCTAAAAACCTGAATGCTATCAAAGGTGGAGCAGTTAAGGATAGGTAGTGATGGTCTCAGGTAATTCCTTACACTTAAAATATTGTCTTCATTACTATGAGTGTCACCCATTCATAAATGAAATATACTTACAGTATTGGTGCAACTGGAAGTACCGAATCAAGCGGAGGTATCTTCTACAAAAACCTGTGACTGACAGCCATCAACCACTACCAGAAGCCTTTTCTTTCCTATTCGTAATGGTGAAATCGATGAAGTCATCATTAAAACGGACCCACTTGAAGTAAATATTCCTTCACTCGTGTGTAAAACTAGCTGACCCACAAAATTTTTCTCATAAAAGAGAGAGATCCAAAGTTCAAATAATTAAAAAAGAAATTTCCAGAATAGACACAATTTTATGTTGATATAACTCAAGTATGTTTTAATCATGATTTTTTTCTAATTTTTAGTAATCTATAGACTTTATACAGTGCTTTACCACATCAAGATTATTCGAGACCTTACATAAAGCTCAAACACAAACTACCTATATATTACTTGCTCTGTGCTATGTTGGTGTTCACTGAAAAATATACTTAAAAAATTTAAGATCTCTTATTGCATTACAATTGTCTATATAAAAAAGAATTAATATAAAAATATATAAAACTAGCTGCGCACGGTTTCACTCGCGTGGCTCCGCTCCTATTGTGATATATGTATAGCCTATAGCCTTCCTCGATAAATGGGCTATATCTAACACTGAAAGAATGTTTGAATCGACCAGTAGTTCCTGAGATAAGCGCATTCAAACAAACAAACAAACTCTTCAGCTTTATAAGATATGTTTATAGATATTATATTATAGGAAACCTATTTTTAGAGAAAGTTGCAGTGATTGCAGGGTTTGGGACATCTACAAGATGATGATAACAATAGTGAATCTGACTCAATTAAAAATGGTGAATACATCCATAAGAATTATAAGTACTTAAGTTTATTATGATTATATTAAAATAATATAATAGTTATTATATGACAAAAATTCTATACAATAGTATGTCTTAAACTTTGTTGAAATTTTATAGGTTTTATTGGGTGCCCATGATTTTCTTTTCTGTCTGGCGTAGTTTTGTATACTTTAACAGAAGGTTTTAAAAACTGGCACAACATGAGCCCTCATTATCCTTTCTTATTCTTAGTAGTTACCCACGTAATATGTTTACATTTTTATATAGTCACAACTCACATGTGTACATTTCATATAAAAAAAGTTCAACATGTCTAGGTCTGTAATCTGTATGATGTTTTTATGCAAGGCGTCTTTTTTTTCGCATTATCGGGTTGTCTGTGCCTAGTTAGAGGAAAATGCCCTGCTTTTGCAAAGTAATTTTGTAATTTAGTAAGTTTTTCTTTTTCGTGCAATTTGTATCTTTTTTTGCTGTGTGATATAAATTTCGTAGGTACGTAAAAATACACTATTGTAACGATATTTATTTCTGTATTCAGATATGGGACGGAAGGTGAGGTCTCGCACGTTCATTTGGAGATTTTGACTTAGATGAGCCCCGAGATTCTAATTGTAAACGGATTCGACAGGATAGAAGTGAAAGTTCCGGTAAATATAATACATAATAAGTAATTATAGTGATTTATTTCATTATTTTTTCTGTTCAGTACAACAAGGTCCTGAAAGAATAAAGCTATGGGAATAAAAAATAATCCATACTTATAATATTATAAATGCGAAAGTAACTCTGTCTGTCTGTCTGTTACTCAATCACGCCTTAACTACTGAACCAATTTGCATTAAATTTGGTATAGAGATATTTTGATACCCGAGAAAGGACATAGGATAGGTTTTATCCCGGAAATCCTACGGGAACGGGTTTTTCTTTGAAAACGCGGACGAAGCCGCGGGCGGAAAGCTAGTATTTTATAAACGCATTTTATATTTTTTGATATTTGTTCGTGGAATCGAAAAGTCGATTGGAAATCGTTGGCTTTAGTGTGAAATATACGTAATTAGTAACCGTGTTTGTAGTCCGTAGTGTGCAAAATTAATAATTATAATATAAGTTTAGCAGAATTCAGTTGAAATTTAATATTTATGAATGTTTCAGATCACGACGATGCGGCAGTGCAATTTATACAGATAGAAAATCAGAAGTTAGAAAAATCTAATTATATTCAGAAATCATTGCACACGATCGCGAATACTCTGACGAGACTCACAGATGTTATGACTGAAATAAGAGATGTATTAATTAATAAAATTAATTTATAATTAAATCTCGTATATTATTATTATACACACTCTTGTTTCATCTTGATTTCTTTGCATGCAATTCTGTTATGTTTGTCTTTGTGATCGGTTATTGTAATTCATTTTTGCATGCATAGTCATGGGATAATCCATTATCATATAATATACCAATATCATTGCATGTGTAAAGGTAATGTACATAATATCTTAATATATATTTACAAAATTGGTTAGCTCAATCAAAATTATGTAACGTGTAAATGGTCACTGCAATTATCATGTTTTCAAATCCAGAAGTAGTATATGTATTACGTAATTTACAGTAAGATAAGCATTTTGGGTTTTTTATAGTATAGATTACTTACTTGATGAGATCACGGACATACCCAACAGTAAGAAATGGTTTTGAAATCGGCACAGTAATTCCTAAGAAACAAGCTCTTGCTTTATCCTGTTAGTATAGAAGTATAGTCATACTTTTTTCCTTGAATACTAAATTTATTAAGTGTAACACCAATCTAATTTAGTTGATAATTGTAAAATATCTCTAACGTAATTAAATGTCTGAAGGGGGTCAATAAGTTCGATTGATAAAATTATGCGACATTCTCAATTCAGTTTAAGCGAGCCGCCTTTCGTGATGTAATAGTTCACTTGTCATGTGCTTTATTCGTTTCTATTTAGCAAAATGTTTAAAATCATAGTATTGTTTGCTTTAGTTATAGCGAGGTAAGAATTTGTTATTATTTATATAAGATAGTCATATTTTTATCGACGTGAGTGATAATTCAAAGAGTGGTGGTATAGGTAGAGTGATTTTTTTTAAATAATTTTACTAGATATAAAAAAGATATCGTGAAAAGATACATGTAGTACAAGATATATCGATATAATATTACATTTAAATTTATTAAGAACTAGCGGTCCGCCCCGGCTTCGCCCGTGGTACATGTTTACGTTTTCTCTACATAAGAACCATCCTCGTACTTCAAGGAATATAATAAAAAAAGAATTATCGAAATCGGTTCAGCCGTTCTCGAGTTATGCGCTTACCAACACATTTTGCGATTCATTTTTATATATAACAAAAATGAATATCATTTGACAAATTTTCTCTTCAATATTATATTACGATGAGTACTACGCAAAACGTAAGATGCTGTTATCTCATACGTATTTTAGAGCGTTCTCTCCACGTCAATTAGACCGCCTCCTCGGTACAGTGGTTGACGCGTGAGCGTAGAACCGAGGGGTCCTGGGTTCGATTCCCGGTGGAGACGAAAAAAAAAATGTCTCGGTCTGGCAGGACACAGAAGGCTGATCACCTACTTGTCCCTAAAGAAAAATCGATCAGTGAAACAGATGTATGAATAATGCATCTGCCCCCTACCCCACTACGGGGACACGGGACTTCACTTTCTCCACGTCAATTCATTAATTGGATATAAACTTATAAAGAATAGAAAAAATTCGATCACGAGGCGGGACTCGAACCCGCATCCTTCGCGCCATTCCGGGGCGGATGCCTTACCAACTCAGCCACTCGTGACCCGCCAGAGCAATCGAATTTATTCTATTCTTTCAGTTTTATGTGTCTGAAGGGACACACCGCGCGCCATCTATTGAGATGATTAACAACCATTTCAACCAATATGAAGCACTTTTCAGTGAATACAATATTGTAACGATGGAACACGACCTTTTTTGTTGAATTTATATTTTTGGTTTTATGGCATTCAAATGCTTTATAAATATAAATTTATAAAGAATAGAAAAAATTATATTTAAAATTTATATTTATAAAGCATTTGAATGCCATAAAACCAAAAATATAAATTCAATTAATTGGATATTTAATCTATACACTTTACAATACCTAGATAATAAGTTTCTTCGTTATATGTACAATGCTATTGAAAGGGATCTAATTTCGAATCGGGAAGTCCTAATATGTAGGTATATTATCTAATGATAGATTAAGTACGTATGTACTCTTGCTGTAAATCTTTTATTTCAGCTCCTACTGTAAGGTTATTGTAAAAGAGGAATCTATTGACGATAACAATGTAATAAATGACAATACAAAACCAAAAATATACATAGAATTACCAACTTATAAACCGCCTAAGAAAGAAGTGAATACAGAAAGTACAAACGTCGTGTTGGATGAAAATGTAACAAAACCTACTCTATCGAAATGTGACAAAGCAAATGATTTAGACGGTGAATTGGATAATATTTCTGATGAATGTCAGGCTGAAGTAAATGACCCAGCTCTTATTCTAACTTCATACATAGAAGATGGCAAAATCGAGGAAGCGCGGGAAGCGAGCAAGGTTGATCCGAAATTATTCCTAGGAGTTGAGAGTTATTCTGGTTTCTTTACTGTGAATAAGACGTACGACTCGAATATGTTCTTTTGGTACTTTCCTGTTGAGAATAAGCCAGTAAATGAAACTCCTTGGATTATTTGGTTGCAAGGTGGACCGGGTATTACTAGTCTCACTGGATTGTTCGATGAAATTGGACCGTTTAAAGTGACTCACTTTCATGAATTGCGACGTATGTATGAACATAGTTTAGTAATTAGTTGTTGGTTTCGATTTTTTTTTTAGCTTAATGTTGTTTTGCTTATTTTAGGAAACAGATATTCATGGATAAAAAACCACTCGCTATTATTTATTGACAATCCGGTGGGCACGGGTTACAGTTTCACAAACGATTACAATGGCTTTTCAAGGGATATGGCCGCGGTTAGTAATATTTTTCTATAAACACCAGTTCAATATTTGATATTTTGGTGTTATGGCATTTACATTTATATTCTTTAAAAATTTATACTAATTTAATAGTTTATTCAAACATTTGTTATGGTCTGGTATCACGGTTGCAAATAACAATATAGGTACCAATACCATTATACGTAGTATATTATTATTAGTCTGTCGTACCATACTGTATTTTCCTGGCATAGAAACATGCACACTATGCTTATCGCAGATGTACCAAATTAAATTGCTCTACTAACTACCTCATAATATTCGCTTGTTATTTCATTTATTGTCATTTTTTCAGTATTCCAAAAACTTATACAGCACTGTGAAGCAATTTCTCGAAGTTTTCCCAGAGTTGAAGACAGCTCCTCTGTATATAGCTGGAGAGTCGTACGCCGGAAAATATGTTCCCGCGCTTGGTGTTGAACTGCACAGGCACAAAAAAGTGTCTGAAATTGATGTTAATCTTCAAGTAATATATTTTATTTTAAGTACCTAGTAATAAAATGATTTTTTTTAGTACATACACTACATAATATGGTTAAAAAGGTTTCAAATATTTAAGTACATTATAATGTCTCGATTACGAAACAATGTCTATTCTCATTTGGGTGATGTTTAATAATACTGGTAGATATGTGATACTTACAAAAAGAAAAGGAAAGGTTTCAGTACTCTATTGTTTTTAAATAAATTTTCTCTAGTTTGAGATTTAAAAAATACGTACTGTTAATATCTAATACTACCTGCCTTTTTTTCTATACCTGTTCATTTTATTCCACTTTTCAGGGTTTCATGATAGGCAATGCGCTTGTTGACCCAGCAATGATTAAAAACGTGAACCAACCCTTTCTTAACTTCGGGTTGGTAAGCAAAGAACAGGTTCAATCTATCGAGCCTTTGATTAAATCTTTTCAAGCTGATATTGCTGCTCATAAAAGTGTTGAAGCTAAAGAGGTGAGAGATGTTTCTATAGACTGATCATAATATTTAACATTGACGTTACGATAATTAAATAACCAACCTTTAAAAATGTCCGAACTAAAACTGCCTAGGTACACGTGTATACGGCAGAGTTTTCTAATCAGCTTATAGACTTTGTTAATTTCAATGTACGCTTAATTAGGATATTTTTGACGACCTTTTATTAGACACAGTCCACTCGGTTGAGACATTGGAGTACACAGCCAAGGGTGTCTCGTTTAATTATAATTGAGATATCCTTGACATCTCTAGTGACAAGTGGTCAGTTCTCAATGTGTTAAAGATAAATCGATTATTCGATAGGTATATTTTTAAACGTGTACGTAATTTACTAGAAGATCAGATAAAGTTATCAGTAAGTAAGAGAACATTAGGTCTAATTATTTTATTATGTGTCATAATTAATTTTGTGACAAAACGTGATGTTTTGTTCGTTTAAATGTGTAATTGTTAATTAGTTTGTTGTAATTAGTTACGTACAGCCATAATTTATCCAATTTATCGGTAATATTTTGTTCAATATAAAAAAATATTTTATTTCCACAGAAATGGATGCAGCTCGTTTCAATATTGCTACTTTTATCGCACCAAAAGCACGGGTACAATTTTTTGAAAGACGACCTCGGTGTAGGATCCTTCATTGGTTTTGTAAATAGTCCCGAAGTGAGAAAAGCTATGCACGTTGGAAGCATTAAGTTTTCTTTCGTCAATGTCACTGTTAATGTCGAAATGGGACCAGACTTTTTGAGCAGTTCTCAAGAGCTGTTTGAAGAATTATTGGACAATTATAGGGTTCTTTCATATTGGTATGTTAATGAAATTTGGGATGCTATTGTTAAATGTAATTTTTGTTTTTCTGAATTTACATTTTTATACATTTGCAATTGTATTTCAGCGGTCAATTGGATCAACTTTTGTCTTGTATGTTCAGCGCGGAAAACCATCGTACATGGCAATGGAAAGACAGGGACGAATTTATACAAGCGACAAGGCGCCCGTATATGTTCCGAAATAGACTTGCTGGGTAATAGTAGTTATTAGACGTTACTCTTCAAAGGTTTTTTAAATGGGGAATATAAGCTAGACCCTATAAGAAAAATGTCTTATATTGGTTGCATATTAACTATAAATATATCGTCTCGAGCAAAAAGGCCGAAGGACCAAAAGCATCTGCAAATATTTTCTCTTAAATATGTATATTTCTGATCTTTATATACATATTTATATCAAATTCAGATAGCTCAGTGGTTTCATTATCTTTTTATCAGTGAGGTTATCTAAATTTATATAAGTACCTAAGAAAATTTGTATTCTAAGATTTCTTAGAATTATATAAATGAGAGGTTATGTTCTTACAGTTATATCAAAACTGGTGGCAGTTTAACAGAAGTGGTGATACGTGGCGCTGGTCACATGGTCCCGATGGACGAACCGTTGTCTTTACAGCGACTGATCACCAATTGGATCCAAGACATACCAGTTCCCATACATAGCTCCTTGAAGGAAGACCTGATGTTGCAGCAAATCGTCAATAACTACACTTTATTATACTTTTAATTTGTAATCTGTGTTTTATTTATGAACTCGTAAACAGATATATTGTGGAACTTATTCCTTTATGTCGTGAAATTATTTTCAATACACTTCTTTTTATCGTTTGGATTTTGGAATAGCCATCATTTAAGAAAAAAATATTAATTATACTATAAGTAATGTATACTCAGTATGATATACGATGAACTATTTAGTATAAAATATCTTATATGCCTCTAAACATCTTTAAAAAATTGTTTATTCTGGTAAGCGTATTCGTGCGAATGTGAGTGACCGGCATTACAATATTGTATAGGCAGTTTTTTCAATCATTGTTAATAGATGGCACTATAGTCGAACCATATTAGGTACAATAAAATAAACCTGTTTCATAATAGTTTTTATGTACCAACCTACTTACAAGTCGGCTGATAATTGTTAGGTTAAATCTATGAATATAGCCTAGTTCATTCACATGAGACTAAACGTTTCGACCTGTGTTTTGCAATATTGTTTTACTTATAAAATTCAATAACAAATACATCACAGACACTGTTTATTATAATCGAAGCCGTTACATACAGCTGAGTAAATAATTAATTACGGTCATTAAGAAGTGATAGAGATAGAGTAACGTAACAACCAAAAAATGTACAGATAACTAATGAAAACAAACATTTTGTTTGCATTACCGTATCTGCGGTAAACCAGTGAAACAGTAAATTATACGAACCAGTCGGCAACCGGTGCGGGCGTAAGGGCGTACTCGTACTCCATTCATATCAATTCATATTTAGCTACAAGAGCCGGCTGCCGCGTGTTTTGTGATTTCTACAATAATTTATTTTCGAAATGTTCTGATACGTTATTTGTATATTGAACTGAAACAATGAAAAAGAAAATGTGCACGATGCTTCATATATTATTTATATTGTGGTAAGTACATAGTTAAACGTTTAAATTTGCTGTAAAAAACAACTTTAGTAACACTTAATTTTTTAGTTCGTGTGTATTTATATTATTAGGGTGTACACAATTTTGTTGAGTTCCATATCACATGCTTGTATGTGAATGCATGCAGTACCTAACTAACTTGTTTATTTGCGTTTTCAATCGCTGACCTAAATATTGGTTTCCAATAAGTTTCGCTTGAGATATTGGTCACAGTAACGCGTGTTTACGTTTACTTGAAATAAAATACCTATTTTATCGTATTAGAAATATATAAATGATATAAAATGAATAAAGCAATCCATCAGCGTGCTGCTCCCATCGCGTATATAAAAAGATGATGTCATGTCTACTCATAAATTAAGGGCTTGCGTCTTGTACTTTCGAAAGCTTTAGTTTCACCGACGCGACGCCAGACTCAAATTTATTTCCGTCCATTCTTTTGCAGCGTAAATTTAAACCTTGACTTTGAGGGTATTTATAAAATAATGAAATACCTATAACATAGTTAGCCATTTTATTGTTAAAGATAATTCATTACTCTCTATTATAATAAATGATAATTACATTTATGTATAAGTAATTAGTCCTCATAATTATAATAACCTATTTTCTGTTCTTATAATTAATTCTATTTGAAATAAATGAAACGCTCGACACCCTACTGCGGTCATCAACCGTTACTAATTGCCCATTTATTGAATACATTTTAGTTCATATTGAAGACAAACAAACCTATAATATATCTATCTATATATACTATTCTCAATTCTGTGTCAACAAAGCCATGAAAATTGAATACGCAATATATTTTTAGCGCGACAGTTCACCCTATATTGACTGCGACACCATTAATCCTTACGCCGTTTGTCAACCAAAACAACACAGAAGAAGCCAGAAATCGATCGGCCGTTGACCCCAAACTTTTCCTCGATGTAAGGAGCTATTCAGGTTTCTTAACTGTCGACGAGAAACACAACTCGAATCAGTTTTTCTGGTACTTTCCAACTATAAATAATGGTGGACGGGATATGCCCTGGATCCTTTGGCTTCAAGGTGGATTAGGGTTGACCAGCATGGCGGGGCTCTTCAATGAAATTGGGCCTTTTGAATACATTGTAAATGAAACTAGAATGTCCAATGGTGGATATTTAAAAGGTAATTTGTGAAAATACAATTGTAATACCTAGTTTTTTTCTGGATTTTGTATGAATGAATGAATGATTGAATGGATGCTGAATTTTTTTATCTTACTGTTCATAATTTTGCAGAAAGGGAACATTCATGGAACAAAAAGTTTTCCATGGTGTTTATGGATAACTCCGTCGCTGAGGGATACAGCCATACGAATAAAGATTTATCAGGTATACCTGGGGATGAAGAGATGGTAAGTTTATAATCTTATGTCTCATATGTAATAATAATATCTATAATATTCTTAAAATCGTAAAAGATTATTAAAATCTCTAAATCATACCCGAATTTTGTTTGCACTGCAGCTTCTCATAAATTCGTTACATTTGAAGTACATACCAATTTTATGAATAGGCAGTGATGTTCATTCACTTAAATATATTATGTTTCCTTGAAAAAGTATAAGTAAACAATTATAATAGAACTTATTTCAATCGAATAAAAATGTTGCTAAGTAAAAGCGGTTCTTATTTATTTTTTCAGTATGCAAGTAATCTTCTATCAGCTGTGCAACAATTGGTACAAATATACCCAGAATTAGGTAAAGGCCCACTCTATATCGCTGGGGACAAATTTGCGGGCCACTACGCGCCAGCTCTGGCCATGAAAATCATGGAGACGAACTCGACAATACCCATTAACTTAAAGGTAGGTCATGTCTAGAGGTAGTTATATGATATATCGTGTTTCATTCTTGCATGTAATGTACCTAATCTTTTCCTGTCTGTGGCATATTATTATGAATAGATTGTTCTCCACGACTTTGTAATTACATCTACCTTTATTTACTTCGACTGTGGTCTGTGAGTGGTAATATATACCTGCATTTTATGCATTATACATCCTTGGTTAGTCTGACATATCATTCTTTAAAAAGTTTTCTAACAATTATTGGCACGGAAAATTATTCTTCTTCGGTATAAAATCAATTTTTCATGCTCATATTATTGTATCATCTCATTGTCTTAGTCATAACTAACTATTGGTACCGCAAGTGGCAGTATTATAATGTACACAGTTTAGACAAAA
>CAJQZN010026395.1:0-13631 GCA_907164685.1 Colias eurytheme
ATGTTAAAGTTTATCATTTAGGTACTTGCAACTGTTATCTTAATACAGATATATGCGGAATATTGTTAACTTGTATTTTTCATAGAATAAGAGCATCATTATTAATAATAAAAGTAACAAAATGATTGTTACTTTTATTTAATTTTATGAAATAGTATACATTTCAAAATTAAATATGACGGACGAAAAGAAAATGAGGCACGTTTTTACATTTACATAATAATAAAAAACATGCATACAATGTCCGTAATGAGATTTTCATAATTTTAATGATAAATTTAATGTCGGAAATGTGATGTAAAATTATTTTATATGGTCCAATAATATTTAATTAATTGCATGCACAATAGAACAATAATTTTATGTACGGCCTGTTAAATATAATATTTATCCATAAATTTTAGAGGAGCTCCCTGGGGTATACGGTTTTATGCCGTTCACATCTGTTTCACTATCGATCTTTTTCAGCATAGAATATTAAGAGATTTATAGATTATAGATTTAATATAATCTATAAATTTCTATGTGTGTACTTAAGTAGTGAAAGTGATATATGTTTGTACATTGGTAGCGTACGCGCAAATTTAGGCCTAAAGTTATTCGTTCTAAAAAAAATTTGCTTGATTCGAAATGCAGTCCTTACGAACGTCTGGTAGATAATGAGTGTCGCTTTCATAAGAAAAGCACAGCACTAAATATACGTATATATTCCATTCATACCTTATACAAAGAAAATACTACAGGATGCACTTTTAAACAGGTACTCGACTTCACGAAGAAGACGTATCCGCGCTCATGGCGTCGCAGGTGGCGCTGCAGCGGCTCGTGCCCGGCTTCAGGTTTAACCTGGGCTTCAGCGCGAAGTACTACCACCATGGGACCACGCTGGAGAATCGAGGCGATGACGCTTTACTTAAGAATCGAGAGCATTTTAGCTGGTAAGAATATGAAAATAAAATATACACAATTTTTTGAGAAACTGTGTTGCAATCAATGACCTATTATACTAGTAGACGCGGCATACGCCAACATCATTGCACTAAAAAACAGCGTAGTTATTACATACCTACTTACTAACGCATTATCACCAATACAGTTGTTCTCTCTTTCACTCTCACGCACGAGACATAATACATGTCTCACTCATGTACTTCGTAATAACAACTGCCGATTAAAATATAAAAAGAACGTCCAGCCACGACGCTGAATGGTGCGTGACTAAGTGAAACTCGGGCACTTACCTGAGTTTTTTCTTGCCAAAATAGAGAGCGGGTAACGTATCTAGCTTTTTTATATATCATAGGTTGCAATCTCGTTTAAGTAAAATACATTAACTTAAAGATTGTGCAGTCAAAAAGGTTGAATGATCGTGGTTTTGAAGATGTTTGTTCTGAAATAACTTCTAAAACTATTATTATTATGTTAGATTATGATATTATGTAGTTGTAGGTTACATATTTTATTTTATCGTTAAACCTGCGTATTAACGTATTCTAATTAAAATTATATAAGTAATCTAACTGGTACATATACGTTTGTAGAAACAATTTGTGGCTTTCTACCTTGATTTATACTATTAAGTATTAACATATTAATATAGGTACGTTTCCTTAATTGACTTTATAATTACACAGGTTTTGTCACATGTGGAACCACCAGCAGCCTCACCTGTACAACAACGTGTCGCAACTAGAAGCCGAGATGATGCTCAACAAACAGTTTGCACTAGAACACGGCATTCCAACTAACTCCTGCTATTCAGTATCCCCGCATCACTCTGGTGTATATCCAGTACACGAACCGCTGTATGAAGCGTGGAGAAAAGTTTGGGACGTCAAAGTCACGAGTACAGAAGAGTATCCACATCTAAGACCTGCGAGGTAAGTTTCAAGTAGCGTACATATAGAGCTCCCGAAATAACCCCTTTTGTTCGCCATCTTCCTGACACGGACAGCGAAAAGCTTTTTTACCGTTTACCTTCACCTTTTAGAATCGCTAAGCACCGCGTGTTTGAATGCAAAAATGTTGTTCAGGAATCCGAAAGCTGTCTGCTTTTACAGTGACGTTTGAAATATTTAAATATCGCTTACAACGCAAAAGAACCGTCACTATAATATTCACATACCGGGAAATATCTCGGGGCAGGTAGGTTTCTCGGGTCGGTTGGCTCCAAAGCCTGGGGAAATCTAGAAAATAAGGGCGGGCGGTGGGCGGGTCTTTGTGGGCTTTCGCCTTGTAATATATTTCACTTACGATCGACATATTTCCAATTGTCCACGCACTGTTTCCCTTGACGAGACGCGTCACAATGGACTTGGTCTATCAAAAGATGGGAAAGAGATCCATGAGTTTATTCTACAGCAAAAGGGAAAATATATTCTTTATTCCATATATTATATGATTTGCTTTATTCATAAGGCGCTGTGAATTAATTCAATATACCTAACAACCGTTTCAATATTGATAAATGCTACAGTCTTACGAAGACAATTGACATGAAGTCGGTATACATGCTTGTAACTCAAGACTTGCAAGCAATGTTGGGCTATGCTAGCTACGTCAGTTTTGTGGTTGCCAAACTCCGGTACCGCAAACGGTGCGTTGCGGTGACTCCACGCTTGCCGTGTCCAAGCCGCTTATTACACATAACATACAACATCGAATACATAACTAGTTATATAGATAGCTAGATATCCTACTGATAATATACATGTGAAAGTGTTTTTGTTTGTGTCTTTTTCATCGCAATAGAGCGATATTATGACTCAGGTGTCTGAGATAGTTCGAGAGTGGCTTAAGCTACTTTTTATGTCAGTATTGTGGTTGCCAAACTCCGGTACCGCAAACGGTGCGTTGCGGTTATTCCACGCTTGCCGTGTCCAAGCCACTTATGTGTAAAACATGGGATATATAACCAGCTATATAGCAAACTAGATATCCTACTGATAATATACATGCGGAAGTATTTGTTTGTCTCTATTTCACAACGGAATGAAATTATGACGTAAGTGTCCGGAGATAGTAAGGAAGCTAGAAAGTGACAGGCTACTTTTTAACGCACGAAAAAATGTTACTCCCATGGGACTTTTTTACCACGCAAACAAAACTGTGGACGGAAAACTAGTAGGTATAGCTTTTGTAGCGTTTACTGAATTGTTTTACGTTGTGTCAATACGCCATGCAATAACGTTAGGTGGCAGTGAAATAAAAAAAAATCCCCGTTGAAATATTTATATTTAGCGCTTGCTTTTCTATCTAGCGCTACATTTTTTTGCGTGACAAACCAAACTTCGCCTTTATTTCTTTTTATCTATATATTCAGTGATAGTACACATTATTTTTAAATTATTGAATTATTTAAATCCGTCGATAATGAATTTATTATTCGAATCGTGTATTCTGTTCCTGGTTATAATTCATCACGCATCACGTCATATTTACGACATATTTTTACGGAATGACAGAGGTAATAAACAATTTTAAATCATTTTCATATTATAAAGATCTAGATGGATAAGTTCTAGATGACGTAACAGTGGAAGAATCATATCAGAATAAATTATATTTTGATCATACTTGCAGTATTCATAATTTTTTGCTCTTGTCTTGATATTCGGCAGAATTTTTATGGTATTTTTATAAATAGGCTAATGTATGTTTTTGCAGAACTTCTCCGATTCAATTTTATGATATAGGTACCTAATTGGAATAGGAAGTATAAATAAAAAAATAAAACACGTCTTTAACATACGTATGTAAGTATAATTCGGTACTCAAGTTTTCATTGAAATGAATTAACAAAAGGTTAATGACTGTTTATCGTTTTTCATTTTGGTATAAAATCAAGGTTTGAACTTTTCTGATTAAATATATAAAAATATGGCCTATATACGAGGCATTATTATTTAAGTTTTCCAAATCATTCTCGTTATTTAGAAAATCAGTCTGAACTTGGTTGAAAATTGCTTTGGAATTTCGAGCTAGCAAGTGGCATTGAATATGTCACGCAAACCTTACAATGAATAAAGTTATACATTTTTCGTCTGTGAACCTCTCCCAATTCAAAACGATACGCCATTTTAAGCGTAAAATTACAAGTTTAAAAGTGCAGGTGCAAAATGAAATAAAAGTTTCATTTCGCACGCGTAGAGACAACAAATGTTACAACCGTACACTAACTACATACTATATACAGAATTTTTGGAACGCGGACAAAATTTCATACGCTATTTTACGTGTAAAACAATTGAAATTTGCAATGTTAGCGTTAGCTGAGTTAACACCTAATACTAGTATATTCTGGATATTTACAACACCTAAAAAAACATTCAAAACATTCGCTGCAAAATGTCAAAGCGATTAAACAGAATAAACTAATATTGAAACGTCCACAATTTGCTCATAAAACGCACAATGAAATATTTTAATGTATATGTTGATAGAATTTAACAGTAACTATACAAATACGTCACAATATTGAAAATGATGTAGCTATGTATTTAAAAGTATTATTCGACTCTGATGATTTCTACTTGTAACATAACGATTAAATTACTATATTAGGTTTAAATCTAAAGACAATAACAGCCGCTTTCGCAAATCATATTTTAGTATGAATACATTAACTTATTACTTTTCATCGAAGCTACAATTTCCAACCAATTTCCATATTGTTAGAAATAGAACAATAAATCTAAAGTTTTATAAATTACAGGTGTGTATAACGTATAAGCCTCATCTAAAATGATGTATGTTTCTATCACATGCCATCAATAGCTGAAATAAGCCCGCACTAGGAAAAAATAAACATATTCAGAAAGGGCGGGAAATCCGCAATAACGCTATGAATATGACAATTCGGTGCGATCAATTTTGCGTAGAAAGAATCCCAAATGTATGCCAGTTTAGAATATCAGCTGTTAGTGGTAAAAGGTTGCGGCTTTGAATAACGTCCAAAACAAAAACACCGAGCTGACTATACAATATGTTAAATGCGGTAGATAATATCTGTTTTCGATACGGGTAACCCTAATTGCGGTTCTTATTTTGTACAAACTTTGTTATCCCCCGTGTGTTTTTAAAAACATGAGGCAAACGAATTTTGTTTAAAATGTTTATTTGTAGCGAATGTATTTTTTACAGATTGTTTTTTAAATTATCTTTTTATTTATCGCGATGTTTTGTGTACACAAAACATGTATCTTTTTTATATTTCCTTTGTTTACTATATCCATTTCTTATTATATTTTAATCGTTATAATGGGAATGTTATA
This sequence comes from Colias eurytheme, assembly GCA_907164685.1. Taxonomy (NCBI): domain Eukaryota; kingdom Metazoa; phylum Arthropoda; class Insecta; order Lepidoptera; family Pieridae; genus Colias; species Colias eurytheme. The sequence continues at coordinate 5,274 of CAJQZN010026395.1, forward strand.
TTGTAACTTGACTTGTCGCGTCGTCATCCGCGGTTTTGCGCAATTCCTAAAATAAATACGTTCGTTTCGGGCTTTATTCTGAAGGCCTACAGTTTTTGCATTGTCAAAATGATTAGGAACGTTATTTGTTAGCTTTTCAGGAGTTCCCACATTTTCTACGCCCACTGTGATGCTTGTTAGAATACGTTTACTTTGTCACGTTCGTAATACCACATTTTTTGCCGTAGATATGTGAGCACATGAAGCAGCTTTCGCGTTACAAGCATATTATTAACAGGAGCTCATTAAAATTCTATAAGTTTATTTTATTTTGACGTGACAACGTCTTAAATTATTGACGTGACAACGTCTTAAATTAGGTTGCGACTGGGAGTCACTTATGAAAAAGTGTAACGCTCGGTAACGTTACGATGAGTCACCGAAAGAGAGAGAGGCCCGCCGAATGCCTTGCGTCTCTCTCCCACTCAACTATGATCGAGAAAAAGACGTTGTCACGTAAAATCTTTGCCCGTAAAACCGACTTTACAGGCAACCATTTTTTTTATCTAATTTTGTGTGATCGGGATATAATATAAGATGTTTTTATTAAGTATACATTTGGAGTAAACATGAAAGATCATTATCCACCTAAGAACCAATAAGAACATGTTACGTCTAAACATTTCGCCCAACAAACTCCTACTACCAAAGTTGAATGTATCAAGCGCAAAAGATATAAATATGAACATGTCATTTTCTAAGTAACCGGGCCGTCCAACAGATTGCGGCGCGGCTTCAAACACAGGGGGGTGATGGTTTTGCCCCGACAGACTTGCGGCCTGTTCACGCACACCCTCCTACTAGAGCGGTACCCAGGTGGGCGACAGAGGCTCGACAAATCGATACAAGGAGGCGAACTATTCCAGACAGTCATCAATAACCCGGTAAGTAATTTTGACTTGACACTGCCTAGTAAATTAAACACTCATTAGTATCTAATTTGTTCGGAGTTACGGGCCACCTATCCGATAGCGGATAGATCGTTCTGTGGTTGTATCGCCGAACTTCGTGGCGCGAACTAGGAAGGTAATGTTAATGATAGGTATTACAGTTCTTTGTTATTTCACTTTTAATGGTAAGTATAGCGTGGAAGGGATTAGTTTGATGTTTATTTTATTGCACTTTTGAACTTTGAAGTAGTTTGACAGTAAAAGAGAGTTATATTAATTTTTGGAACACGAAATGTTGGTTTGCAGGAATTAAAATATGGATATGAAAATCAGGACCTGTCAATACTCGCTAAATAACGAATTCAATCATGATTTATTTAATATTGTATTATGAAATGCATAATATCTACGGACATGAACTCATTAAAATTAATAAACGGAACATTTTATGTACTTACCTATAAATTGTTGAGCGTAGCTGAATATTTTCATAAATACCTTTGTCCCGATTTTGATTGATTGGTTTTTGGAATAATAAAATATCTCAAAAGAATTTCGCACGCTGTTTCATCGCACTGTTTTTTTTGCCCTCTTTTGTTTTGTTTAAACAAATACTGAAAAACTTTTTCTATACGTACGTTACGGACATAACTTTTTCTGTTGTACGTAAAATTATCTCAAATTATTTTTTTACTATCTCCCTGCCATTTAAACGCTAAATTGTCTCTATAAAATACATATGTTTTGCTTAATGTGTGGTTTGGTATAAAATAAGACGTTAACGTATTTCGGCAACGTTTAAAATTAAACATAGGAGTTAATTTGGAGTAAACGCCGCCGTGACAAACGTGTGGTTAGCGCGCACTAAAGCCGAGTGTACATTAATATTGCTCTTATCTATGCAAACTATGTAAAACAGTAGTATACGGGCTGTATATTTAGCGATATTATATATTGTAAATGTGCTTGTTAATCTTTCGGTACACCGCCTTATAGCTTAGTTTGCTTTGAGCTTGCTTTGAGCCTGTAATTTGGATTCATTTCTTGGAAATTCATGAGTATTTCATAAGGAAGCATCTTGAGATTCATTCTCTGTATCGGGGTTTAGGAATTTTTGTGTTTAATTTTATTTTTATTTTATCAATGAAACCTTTGAATTTCTGCTAAATATATTCAAGAATCTGTAATATCCTTGAAACATTTGGTGACAAAAAGCAGCTCTGAAAGTTCTGAATTGCTTTACACTAGTTAAACTAGTTGAGAATTACTAACCATAGAGCAGTAGTTCAAAACCAAAGATAGTTTCTATTGAAGTTGCATGGTTAGGACCAAAATTTTATTAGTACCTATTCGTATCACATGTATACTCTTCTGAAAGTATGTGGCATTGTACATATTAATATGTGTTTATGAATTGTTTCAAGTTTTCTTTCTATTTACAAAATAATTTTTATAGAAAGTTTTATTCTTAAATAATAATTAAAAATTATTTTCTCTTTTGTACTTTGATCTTCGCGTGACCATTAAAAGTCCTAGATTCAATCGCACAAGTAGGCTTTAATCTTTCATTCAATAAATATATGCAGTAAATTATAATCGTGTATATCTTAAAATCTTTGAAGAGTAAACACGCGTGCTTGAGAGCATCTCTTGACTAACGGCTTAACATGTCTACAAGTATGAAAGATATCAATAACATTTTATTTATAGAAATAAAATATTATGGTTGCTACGAACTTACTTTTTTTACACATAGATCATAGGTGACCCATGAAATTTCATCCGCTCTCAAAGGGAATATTTTTGCAATATTATGCATTGCTGTACAACTCCTAGCATTCTTCGATAAATGTAATATTCATAACAAAACTATTTTTTTTTAATTCGAAACTGTAATTCCTGAAATTAAACAAAAACAAACTCTTCAGCTTAAATGTTACTATTGTATAGCTATATTGATTTATACAAAACTGTTGTACCGTGTTTATAGCATCTTTTCTACGGTTATACTTTCACATTGGATACATTAACACAATTTACGACTACATTTATTAATAAGCTTGCATATCAAACACAAGTTAAACTCAATATAGCCCAATATAGTTATAACGTAAATATAGCAATCCCCTAAACACTCGATAATCCCCTCCATCCTCGGTGCGTGTGAACTGCTACCAAATAAACTCAGAAACGGTCCATAAAGGAAGGCAAGGTGTTCCGAAACTTCATTAATAACTCGACACGAATTTACAGCGGACCTCCAGCGGAATTGTAGCTCGTGAACAAAGTGTTATTGTCACATACCTAACTGGTTTGGACTTTGTTTTGTGTCCTTTGTACGGTTTTTCCACTATCACTAGCAATGGGAAGCTTGGATGAATTGTATGTATAGTGGATAGATAGCACGCTTGTATAGGTTGAATGTTTAGGCTTCAATTTTAGTTTTGAAAGTTAGACTTGTGTATTCAGACATTGTAAAAGTCTTTCTTTTTTTGTATTCAACGAATATAATTTTATTATCCCCAACTAGATAGTTTCCAAACAGAACATTAATAGATATTAATGTTCTGTTTCTACGACCGATATTTTATATGAGACAATAAACTATATTAACGTCCACACTCATTACTTTCATCGTTATAAGAAATCGCCCAGTAAAACAGTGTAATCACAAGTCACAATTTTCGCACTCGTGTAAAGATAATAAGGACGTAATCTGCGGTTTATCTCAATACGGACGTTCCAATTATGCGCTTTAAGAATATTTAGCACTTCACTCGTACTCGCGGTAAGTGATGTGACCTTGCCACAGATTGGTTGCTTAGCAACGTAGCGTCATCCTTTTCCGCTTCAAGCAGTTGAGACCGACCGCTTGAAGCCGCGACCGCGCGGTGAACTATAGGCATTCATTCACCGCCGTACACGTGACGGCTCGAGCCGTCGCGACCGCTTCAAGCCGTCAACTACATGACAAAATTCCACCGTGCCGTTGACGGCTCGCGAGCGGTCGTGAGGCATACACTGACTGCTCGAGCCGTTGACTGCGCTAGAGCCGTTGACGGCTCCCTCCCCCCCCTGAAAATCAATGACTTGACTAGTCAAAAAAATCAACCGCTCGAGCGGTTGGTAGCGACGGCTCGAGCGGCCAACAACCGACGGCTCGAGCAGTTGACGCCGACCGCTCGAGCCGTCCGTGTACGTCGCTCAGCCGTTAACTGCTCGAGCGGTCCGTGTACGGCCGCCCTTAGGGTCCTACTAATTTACGTGAAATCTTTGCTATTTGTTGTAATATGTAAAAATGAGGTTGGATTATTGTGAAAATGTTTCGATTTTGATTTCCTTCGAGGCTCTATATAAAAAAGATAACTTCATTGAGTTAATTTTTCATTTAATGACAGGACATGGTCCAATGTAATTCTTAATCAGTGTTTATAAATAAAAAACACGTGGTCCACGGTGATTTGTTTCTTAATATTTCTCCGTAATATAGTTAAAAAACATAAACAATGTTTAAGTACATAAACAAAGATTCACAGTTAATAAAACACGCTTTTCTTTATCTCCTTACTGATAATGGTGTTGTTACCTTGAAGCGACACGTTTTCCCCATAGAGCAATTCGAGACAACGACATTATTAGAGCGCGATAAAAAATGCAACGTTGCTCTTAGATCACTCTGTCTTTATGACTATAAATTGGTGATTGTCGCCTTATACTTATTTTTATTTATGCATAAGTTTGAAAAACTGTTGACTCAGCCATATTATTGTCTCTTGGCTTCTAATGCTTTTTCGTACTGCAGTCTGTGTATATTCTTTCAAAAAAGTTTAAATTTTCTCTATTCGGTTATCTATATCTGCCAATTTTTTATACCCGTGAATATTTATTTATTTTATTCGAGTTAGGGCTGATTTTTCAATCGTTGGTTAAAACTTATTCTTCGGATAACTTATTAAACTAACATTTCCAAAATGCATTTTAATTGTCCGGATTTGACAGTTTACGTGACATTTTAATTTGATCGTGTAATACTTTATTGGACGGATAAGTTTTAACCAAGCATTGAAAAGTCGGCCCTTAAATGTGTAATAAGGTAATAATCCAACAGATAAACATATTCATGACGCATATGTCGAACTACGGCAACGACCGGCTCGCGCTGTACACGTTCGAGTCGGTGGTGAAGTTCCTCCGTTGCTGGACGAACGTGCGGCTCGCGTCCGCGCCGCCGCTCGCGCTCGCTGAGAAGTACTTCCAGCTGCGGCCGGACGAGCTGAGCCCGCTGTGGGGGGTGAGTGCACACATGCCGCTGTACTACACGACACTATACACACACATCACACATCTTAATATATATAAATCTCATGTCACAATGTTTGTCCTCAATGGACTCCTAAACCACTTAACCAATTATAATAAAATTCGCACACCATGTGTAGTTTGATCCAACTTGAGAGATAGGATAGTTTAAACATGTAGGTACCACGGGCGAAGCCGGGGCGGACGGCGGACCGCTAGTAACATTATATACCTACGCCCTCTCACATACACACTTACCACTTACTACTCACCACACAAAGAGAGGAACTTTTATTGTATAAATAAAACAATATTGTAACATGCTAGCATTTAAAAAAAGTCTTCGAGCAGTCCATACGTCGCACAGCCGTCAACTGCTCGAGCCGCCCGTGTACGGCCGCTCTAACTTCATAAATTATGAAACACGAGGATTAAGACGCCTCATATTATTAGTCTTCATAGGATTAAATATTATCAGAAAATGAAGCAGTGTTTCATGATTCTCTTATAAAATTATACTGCAATATAAATGAAAATTTCATCCCCATTTTTCTGTTCCGGTTTAATGCATCATCCCAAGAACTATAAGTCGTAAATTTTAAAAGAAATACCAAGAGTAATAAATAAATTTTGCTCCTCCCGAGTTTTCCGTGCAATCAATTTTTCCGCCAATGTTTTTCAGCTTAAACAAAAATTTATATGCAGCTTATTACCGGGATATTGTTTTAACCCGTTGCGGTTGTCGCGGCTTTGAATTCGGCTCGTATGAAAATGGCACGAAAATTGTGAATAAATTCGTTGGCGTGTTGCACTCTGTGCATTGTTATTACTTATTATAAATTATGCATTTCCACTAAATGACGCTAATATAACACACCTAAATATGTAAGCCAAATCGAATGATCGTTGAAATTCATCGGGAGTTCGTAGATTGAAAGCTATTAAATGTTCGCGTTATAACCTCTCCAATATACGTAATTGCCCTTTATTCAACGTGATCCTTAGCTAATACTTGGCCCACTCAATAGTCGAGTTAGGCTACAACTCCAGATATTACAACATTGAGATCGTTTATATCTTCTCTAAATTGGATCCTCGAAACGTAATAGTTGTTTTGATACCTACAGACTATACAGTATTATATAAAATACTATTTACTTAATTTCTTAAGTGGCGATGCCGCTTTGTTCATTAACTTGAAATAGTATCTTTCTTTCAAATAAATGTAACGTTATTCGTCACGGCACGGACCACTTTTTGCAGCTAAATTAAGAGAAAAGGCCATTTTTTGTCTTGAAATGTATAATTAATTAATAACACTGAAGGATCACTGCCAGTTAACGACTTTAGCAGACAAAGTAAATTGAAGTGGCTATAAAAACAGATTTGTCACGGCTATCATTTCTCTTTTGCAATCTGCCTTATTTAAGACTTATATTTTGATTATACTAAAACGTGGAACATTTCCAAATGAAATATTTTATATAGGTTATAAAATAAAAATTTTCCTGTTGATATTGTGACAGGAAAATGTTGTAAATTTCAGTACCATGTCCGCGAGAAGGTTGAATGAATTTCATTGTTTTTTGATGTTTTTTTATGATAAATTTTTGTATTGTCCACGGGATCATGCAGAGCTTATAAATACTTATTGATTAGCATTTTATTGACAAACTTAACAAAAAAAAACAAAGTAATAAATATAATCTTGACCCTATCCAGCTAAAAATTAATAATACCTACAGACTACGTTTATATTGAAAGCAATTTTATGAACGCCCATTGTATTGTTAAACAATATTCCTACCGAGCTTTCGGAGAAATCTCAAATTATAATGCATTTTATCAAACAGAATCGTAGGTATTTTTTATGCGAAAGAAAGTGAAATATTTTTGTTAAAACAATTTGAAAACCGTCCGTTGATTCGATTTGTGGAATTGATTTTGTGCGTGGGTTTTTCCTAGATATAAATTCAACAACTATGCCCGGCACGGCTGGTTTAATGTATTAAGTTTTTATATCAATTGTTATGAAAAATATTAATTCCCTCTGGGATTAATCGGCTGAATCGGAAATGGATTGCTTTATGTAAACTTCAAACGTGGATATCACAATGCAGCTAGCGAGGGCTACATTCAGATCTTCGTTATGATTAAAATCATACATAGGTTTATAATTTTATTAAATGAATTTCCGACACAAATTCAATTATTTATTAATTCAATCAATTAGATTTATTTCATAGAAATTTTGAATGGTTACAGAACATTTCACGATTTATTGCTCCCTGTCGTGAACAACAAATTTATTCAAAAAAGTTTCTCTCGTCGTATCATTACTTCATTGTCAACTTAACCTTATCTAGTAAAATTATCCGACACAATAAAATACCATTTTTTTACACTTGTAATAAAGCTACGTATCTATCTGTAAAACTCATATCCATACTAATATTATAAATGCGAAAGTAACTCTGTCTGTCTGTCTGTTACTCAATCACGCCTAAACTACTGAACCAATTTGCATGAAATTTGGTATGGAGATATTTTGATATCCGAGAAAGGACATAGGCTACCTTTTATTGTGAAATATGTACCACGGGCGAAGCCGGGGCGGACCACTAGTTTCTACATAAATAACAAGGCACCCTTTCCAGAATCCATGCGATGATATCCGGCATCGTCGCATCTGGTCCAAAAGCAAATGGTGCGATACACTACCAAAGGTGCTGGTCATCGGGCCGCAGAAGACCGGCAGTACGGCGCTATACACTTTCCTGGCTATGCACCCAATGATGGTGCCTAACCAACCGAACCCGGTCACGTACGAGGAACTGCAGTTCTTCAATAATAACAACTATTTGAAGGGATTGGATTGGTAAGTCATGTTTGTATACTGAATAATGATATACTTATTAATTTTTGTTGCTAAATTAATAATTATTTATTATCTGGAAAAACATTAATTGTGACTAGAACTCTTTTTGTGTAAAAAAACGATTCTTTCTTTCTAGCTATTCTAATTATTGTACACTCAATTTACATTTGATAATCATTTCAATAAAATATATGCAATGTCACTTATAGACCGGGAGATACTGACACAAAATTTCGAGTCATTTGTAACAGG
>CAJQZN010026401.1:0-17051 GCA_907164685.1 Colias eurytheme
TTGTTGGAGTTAATGAAAGTGGTTAATTGTTGATGGATAAGGCGTTCAAGGACTTTGGAAAGGAAGGGTAAAATAGAAATAGGACGATAATCGGATAACAATTTAGGACTAGATTTTTTAGGAAGAGGAATAATGTGGGCATCTTTCCAACAATTAGGAAAGGTCCCGGACGAAAGAGAGAAGTTAAGGATATGGGTAATGGTGGGATTAATTATATCGAGGATAGGGATGATCATTCTACGACTCACAAGGTCACAGCCGGCAGCGTTAGAGGCGATGGACAATATGCTTTTCTTAACATCACAATCGGTGAGTTGACTAAAACTGAACGGGGGAAATTCTGGAGTTGGAAGAGAAGCAAGGTTATCTAGAGTGATTTGTTTTAAAGTATTGTTGATATAAACTGAAGATGAAAAATGCTGATTTAAATTATCTATATTGACATTGGAAGAGGACAAAGAATGGGAATTTTTACCAACTCCTAGACTTTTTAGGAAGTTCCAAATTTTGACAGAGTCGCCGTTCTCGACACATGAATGGAAATGGCGTCGTTGTGCGTCTCTACACAATATGTTGCAACGATTACGAATTGTTTTGTATTTCTCCCGGGCATCGTCTGTTTTTGCAGATTTAATTTTGGCCTTGGCTCTATTTTTCTTATTTAAAAGTGATTTAAGGTCAGGAGAAAGCCAAGGAGCTGGAGTATGTTTTCTCTTCACAGGTCGAGTGGGTGCGTGTTTATCGTATAGGCCAATTACAAGATTGTTAAATAAGGAAACCTTGCCATCGATGGATTCGGCATCAACGACACTCTGCCAATCACACAGCTTAGCATCAGCAGAAAGCTGACTTAGGTCTATCCCAACAAAATTACGTAGCATAATAGTAGAAGGTTTAAATTTAGGAGGACGAAGGTTATAGGACAGATAAAGGAGATCATGGAAGGAAAAAGCGTCAGCAGGGCATTGACCGTACTTAGCTACAAGACTAGGTGAAGATACAATCATTAAATCAAGGAGGGAGGGATTACAGCCGGGAAAGAAATGGGTAGGATTAAGTGGAAGAACCTGGAGACTGTGGGAGTTTAGGAGGGAGAGTAAATTCAAGTAAATTCAAGAGTAAATTCAAAAAGTCATTTATTTATTCAATTAGACTTCTTCGAGAAGCACTTTTTAACATTTACCGCCGATTCGGAAAGCAGTATCTATGGAGAAGATTAAGTATTATATGCTATTCTCCAACATAATATTCTCAAGAAAATCAAGACACTGGAGGATTTTATTTTGAACAAAATAGCTAGAAATTCTTCGAAAATCGAAAAACATTTAAAGGTAGCGTAAAGTGTGTTGTCCTCATGTAAATGAAAATCCTTGTTCGATTTAACTCAAATCTGTTAAGCAAATAGCTTTCTGGGTAGCATACAGGCTCCGTTCTACGTATCGCTATAGTCGATAGCAATGATACAATTTAAAGGGAGGAAAATATATACAGGATGTGTGTTCGCCACTCTGTCATGTGAAAACTACTGAGCAGTTCCTAATGATACTTGGCTATGATATAGCTTATGTACCAGAGTATCACATAAGATATAGAAATTCAGATAAAATATACATTAAAAAATTTATTAACCATCTATCTAAAGTTATCCATACTAATATTATAAATGCGAAAGTAACTCTGTCTGTCTGTTACTCAATCACGCCTTAACTACTGCACCAATTTGCATGAAATTTGGTATGGAGATATTTTGATACCCGAGAAAGGGCATAGGGTAGGTTTTATCCCGGAAATCCTACGGGAACGGGTTTTTCTTTGAAAACGCGGGCGAAGCCGCGAGCGGAAAGCTAATCTACATATATTTTGCAAGTCATTTTTGTTGATATGTAGATAAAAGATATATTTATAACATTATTATTATATTAGGAAGCTGTTAACTGCATTTTGCAAGTAATACATAAAATACCATATTATCCTACTAATATTATAAATGCGAAAGTTTGTGAGGATGTATGTATGTTTATTATTCTTTCACACAAATACAACTGAACCGATTACAATGAAATTTAGCACACATATAGTTGGTAACTAGGAATAACATGTAGGTTTTATCCCAGAAATCCCACGGGAATGGAAACTATGCAGGTTTTTCTTTGAAAATGTGGGTGCAAATTTTTTGATTGAGTGTTGAAATCTTAACAGCTCAATCACGCTTCATAGATTGTATGTTTTTTTATTGATGTAACCATAATGCTCTACAGAAAAGAATGTCAGAGAGCAGTTCATTATCTTATATAATAAATTATAAATGGTACCTTCTCTATCATGAAGTGGTTGTTTCTTGATTTTTGCATCATATCTTTCCATATTGTTCATTAAATTCTTATAAAACTTGTCCTGGTAATATTTTTAAAGTGAAAGAGGCTTTTAATATCGTTATTTAGTTCTTAATAATATTCCACAAATATTGTAGACGAAGTTGTAGACAATTATTAGTCTATTGCAATATAATTTTACTAAAAAAACTGTCCAAAAGAATTGCACATCTTTAATTAAAAACAAATTGACGTTCTATTTTTAAAATAGGGACATTAATTTGGTGTTTTTAAAATATGGAAATTATGTTATTGTGGCATAGTTTGCTGAGACAATCAAACAAATAAACAGTTGTTATATATTATGCAATTAGCATTTATGTGTACATTAAATAACAATTCTCACATGTTCTAAATACGTACTAATTTTATCGCTTACGTATGTCAGTAACATTCCGATTCATGCGAAATTAGCGCCTGTATTATTTTTTAAATTTCGAACCAGTACAAGAAGGTTTTATGGAACACAGATAACTTAAATTATACTCATACTATACATGAATAAAACACAAGGAAAATATTTACCAAGTACAAATAATATGGGCCGCCTGACGTCGGATTATGCAGATATTTTTTTGCAAAAACACCACACCAAGTTTTGCACTTTCACTTGTACACTACACTGTTCACGTGCGAGTTATTTACATGTAAAAGTACAAATACTTTAAAAACTTTTATCGCTAAACTATGGGCTCATGATATGCTGCGCAAGCACAACATCCACCATCACACGATCTCGACAAGTAATTGTCTTGTCTCATGTACGATCCATCAACAAAACAAAATGGCCTACAGTTTGACAGTGACAGTTGATACGACAAGATTTTTACGTTATACGACGTTTTACTATGCGATATACAATTATTATGTTACATAATTTTAGTTTTAATTCTTTTAGCAAGCATATAATTCGTTATACCTATTTTTAAATAATTATTTAGAAAATATTTTTCGTTGTATAAAAAAATAATTAAAGCGTTTTTAAATGAATTATTTTTAAAGTTCATCGAATAATAAGGTAAGCTGGCTGGTAAGATAAAAATTCTTTGAATAAAAAGGAAGTGTAAAAAAAAGTTAAATAAAACTATAGAAAATGGTAAACTGTGATGGCAAATGGTTAGTTATGAATTAACGTATTGTGATATAGTGAGAATAAGAGCTATTACGCACTGTCGACCAGTCGCCGGCGACTCAGTCTCTCGGCGACCAAAACAGAGAAACTAGGGGCAGGAAACCAAGCCGAGCGACAGTATTATAAGTACATTCGTGCAGAATCCGGTCATACAAGAGTCGCTACGACAGTTGCTTGCAGTGTGAACGCTCCCATTTGAAGCCGTGCTTTTATTGGTCGCCGGCGACCGCCAGTCGCCTGTGCGTCGCCACAACGCGGCGAGTCGCCGAGTCCGAGTTACGTAGTAACTAATACTTAATCTGTGGCCGAGTCGCCTGGACGACTGACGACTAAGTGCGCAAGCCCCTATTTAAACTATAGTAAGTCACAGTCGCCGGCGACTGAGTCGCCAGCGACTGGTCGACAGTGCGTATAGCTCTAAAAGTCTATAAATATGTATATTATGCTGTTCGTAACAAAAACAACAACGATAAGTCTTATCTCTGAGATTTCGCTTTTTACGCTGAACACAAATTGGAATTTGTTTTGTCGTCTTTTGGAGGTCTTGAACAATGAAATTTATTTCCATTGTTGCATTTAATAAGAACCAAAATGTAAAACGCATTGACTGTATTCAGGTATTTGATTTCTTTTACTAATTTATTCTTTATTCGTACTGCAATTTGTTGTTTGTATATTATATCCTTTGAATGAAAATTCCAAAGTAAAATTATACAAGCTTTCTTTGTACATTATTTATTTTCGGTCTAATATAAATAAGGATAACGTTGTTTTGATTAGTTTATATTTTCATGATACCTTTTTAACTACATAATAATATGTATGCAGTAGGTTTGGTTAAATTTTATAACGTGATCCATTGAGTTACTATGTAATCCTATTATTACTAAAGTCCGGTCGCGGAGCAGAAAGAATTTCGTACAATGACCTCTTTACCTACTGACAGTGGTCACAAACATTTTTGAATGAAGTGCAGTTTACATGAAATATTTGGAGGAGAAAATGTTTTTTACTAATTTATTAAATAAATGTCCTTTATTCATTTACAATACTTATTAGTTAGTTACATTTTAACTTTTTCAATAACAACGATATATTATATAAAAAAAGTGTGCGTGTACACACATAAGAAGTGAAACTTCTTTATGACCTTATTTTTCAAAAAAATAATTTACTATGTACAATATTACAGAAATACGTTAGTCTAACACGCGATTTCGACTTAGGCAGATTTTGATTGGACATAAAGAGTTTGAGGTTTATTCTTATAAATTTTGAATTCACAAAATCATAATTGAACACCTGACACCAATCAAGCAAACACAAACCTTACACTCTCAGGTTAAAGGTTTACAATCCCTAAGGACGGCGGTCATTGCACCTGTGCGAGCAAGACACATTATTTTTACAAGGGAGTGACAGTGACAGGTAATAACAGGTTAATGTACGAAATTCTTCCTGCTCCGCGACCGGACTTTATAATAATTATCATCATCTATTATAAAGGCGAAAGTTTGTAAGTATGGATGTATGGATGTATGAATGTTTGTTACTCTTTCACGCAAATACTACTGAACCGATTACAATGAAATTTAGCACACATAAAGAGGGTAACTTGGATTAACACATGGGATAGGTTTTATCCCGGAAATCCCACGGGAACGGGAACTATGCTGGTTTTTCTTTGAAAACGCGGGCGAAGCCGCGGGCGGAAGATGGTACTACATATAATATTGTAACTCAATGACGTGATCCCGGAATTTCAAGTGTTATGAGGTGTCGAATAGTTAGCGGGTAGTGACTTTTCATAACTGCTTTTGTTACTCTGCGGACATGAATAATTGTTTTTGTAATTCTTAACAATGAAAAATGAAGAGAAATATTTGAATCGTGCGCCCTGAATGAAGCGCCGTGCGCGAAGTGGGGAGGTAGGTACATTTTTTTGTGAGGAAAACTAGTTTTTGAAAAAGAAAAACATTTAGGTACAACTCACACAATTTGTGGTTTTGATTATAATATATAAATAAATAAATTATCATTAAATCATTTATTTAAAATTTTATATGTATATTTAATACATTTTATCATTTCAAAGAACGGATCTTCTTTAATTTTAATTACAGATCTGCGCCACAAATATTTGACACTTGTGCCACTAAAATCTTTGTTATGTAAATGGTCTCTGCAAAATCTTTAAACGAGACGCCGCGGCCGCTGGGCTTCTATTCTCTGGTTGTGTGTCCCATCTGGAGCTATGAAGGGATTGTCTGGGTCGCTATGGTTTACCTTTTTATGGATAAATCCATGGTCACCCAAACAATCATAATATACCCTCCAAAAGTCTGTATGTAGGGTATACAGACTTTTGGAGGGTATAAGAGTGGGGCACCAAGACTTCTGTAGACCTTATGTTATCGGGACTCATTTCCAGACGTAAATCTTCACTGCCATCTTCTGTAAGGCCCAGTGGCCTTCAGTACCTATGTCTCGCGCACAATAGACAACATTTGACGTCTATCAATTTTATCTTCGAAGAGAGGTAACCTGCTTAAAAACATCGATTAAAGTGAATTAATCGATACGGACTAGAAACATTTGTCAATCGAACTTGAAACACATGTCAATTTTAAAATTCATCAGGCGAACCCCTGTCCCAGTAATATACTTTTTTTCGTAAATTTAAGGAGCAAAATCAGACAATTAGTATCTACATAATTAAAAAAAACACAACGCATTTATTAATTTATGATGATTTTTATTCACAAGAAATTAATGTATTCGATTCTAGATGTCAGATTTCGATTTTTAGAGTAACGTCTCTGTTAGTTCAAAAGAAAAAAAGGTTTATTGACACAAAATTGTAGCACAGATTGTAGTTGGATTGTAGCGACGTCATTTCTTCCAACCAGAAATTGTTTATTATGTTTAGAATGGTTTTATCAGTACAATCAAAATATCTTAAAATTACTTGTATCGTCATTATTATTATAAATATGTAATCGTAATTATTGAAAAAAGCTAAGCAAATGTGCAGTTCTAACAAAACGAAATAACATATTATTCTATTTCGCTGTTACTAGGTTACGTTGTTGAATTTTGTTGAACTGTCAAATGTTGCCTATTAAAATGGCTCTTACTATCTTAATTAATATATTATATAAATCTCGCTCTGCGCGGCTTTCAACTCCTCTCATCTTGGTGTTCAGTATTAACTGAACTTTGTTCTTGGAAGTTATTGCATCCTACAGATCATGCTACTAACCCGAGGTGTCCGCCTGACGCTGAGGAGTATGAGAGGGTGAGTGGGGATAGGGGAGGATGGGTGGAAAGAGGGGAGGATGGGTGGGGAGAGGGGAGGATGGGTGGGGAGAGGGGAGGATGAGTGGGGAGAGGGTAGGAGGGGGATGTGTGGGGAGAGGGGAGGATGAGTGGGGTGAGGGGAGGATGGGTGGGTAGAGCGGAGGATGGGCGGGTAGAGGGGAGGATGGATGGGGAGAGGGGAGGATGGAAGTGAGGAGGATGGGGAGTGGCAGATACTAGTAGTGTAGCACACAAATAAATTCACAAAGTTATAAAACTGGCTTCTTTTATCACTTCAATGTCTTTTCACCCCAAAGTTCGAAAATCTAAAACCTCAAAATTTAAATTATTCGATTTTAATAGAATTTGTGGTGAAATTATTCAAAATTATGCTACTGAAATTCAAAATAAAAAAATGTTGTGTGGTTTTATGAAACCACGGTTAAAGTGAAACTTAACAAAATTATCGTATTTGTACGATAATTTTCGTATGGTTCGACCGTCATGCGACATGCGTTACACAGACCAAAAAGTTTGAGACGATGTAATAAAAGTTCCACTTTAAAAATATTTGTTTTTCTCCAGGCGACTCGTTATAACTATAGTTCTGAAGAGAAATTCGCCACAATCGAAGTGATAGCAATGATTAAAGGGTTACAAGTGTTAGTGGCTCGAATGGAGACAGTTTTCGCGGACGCAGCAAGGAGGGCTATATATGCGGAGTTACAGGATTTCGTGCAATTAATGTTAAGGGAACCGTTGATATTTGATATAAATTTTGTTTTGTTTGTGGACTCTTGTACCAAACGTTTTGTCTTAATGGATGAGGAATTCAATGATTTTAAAACGTACTTAGTCAACTTTATTTACTTGTAAAAAAGCGTAATCTAAACCACATTTTAGCTTCAGTGTGCTTTATCTTTCCAAATTTGCGTTGGTCTATCTGCATTATCTTGCCTGGGCCACCTTTCTTCTCTTGTTTAGATAACAAATAGAGCACCACATCTCGGCAGTCTCTGTACCAGTCAACGACGCTAACTCCGGACAAGCATTGGTTTCCAGATCTTGTCCCATCTTCCCAAATAACTTTCTCAACAGGCCATTTATTCGCGTAACATTGCGTAAGATTGTGGGCAATCCTATTTTTGTATTTTCAAACAAATCTCAATTGACTTGACTATGCAAAAATCTATAATCTATCTAATCTATCGAGAATCCCTACACTTTCCCTTGTAACGAACGTGTATTGAATTTTCATGGTGAATTCCGCAAAGTTTTTTTTTTGAATGAGCCCTTCACAGCAAATGCCACTTATTACTCTCGCGTGCCAAACTCACGCACAAGTCTTGGTAAATTCCACATGTGAGCTACTTCGCAGGAATGCAGTGACCGTTTTATATGTAATATTGCTTCTCATCCGAACTAAAATCATGAGGATCCTACCAGATCCAGCACTTGTAGTTCGTGGTCATAGTGTACCAGTAAAAAATTATCGCAAAGCGTCCAAAGGGTCCAAAATAAAAGCAAAGGCCGATCGTAAGAAAGTATCAAATGTTCAAAAGAATAGCCACGGTCGTCGTAGGAAAACTAAGAAAAACAGAAAACAGACCACTCACTAGAGAAGCGTAATGCGCATCAAAATTTTAAGCCATTTTTTTTAATTTTCTATGTTGCAGTCAAAGCTTGTAACACGGACAATAAAAATTGGCCGTTTTCACAAAAATTACGCATTTCGAAGCGAAAAAAAAGCAGCCTGAATAGTCTACCAGCTGTCAACACCTTAAAACAACGAAATTCTGGGAGCACGATGTAAAAATCTAGCCGTATCTACTCCCTTTCAATATGTTTTTTTTCCTTTTTGGTAAATTTTAACGTAATTGTTTACAAAATCGTATTATGTAAACAGCTTTTCAAGGATTGCTATCGAAAATAACACCGTCGCAATATTCTATTGCCATGCGTAATAAAAATTCTTAGAAACGGTAAAAATACGTACTTGTAGATATTTTATGTTTTTCATATAACAGCAATTATATGCTAATAGAATGATTGATATTCTAACAATGGTTTACTTTATGGAGTTAATAAGTATGGCTCTGAATCTATTTGCTAGGACTAAATTCCTAGCAAATAGATTCAGGGCCATATAGGTCTATGTAGGTAGGACGTAGGTACCTAATGATATATAACTAGTTAGGCGACCCGGGTTCAAACATTAAAATAAAAGTGTAATGAAATGTATTGTTTCTTCAATGTCTTTGGTAAAAGTTATAATAGCAGCTAGCTAGCTGTGCCGCGCGGTTTCACTCGCGGGCTTGCAAGTATTTCTATAACTTATGTGTTATTAAGGTACATAAGCTATATTATCACAGACAAGCATCATCAAAACCCTTTCAGTAGTTTTCGTGTAACAATTAAATAGACAGATTAACAAAATATTAACATTCATACATTCTTACTTTCACGCTTATTTATTAGTATGATGTAGAATTATTAGGGTATATACTAGTGATCCACCTAGCTTCGTCTGTTATATTCTGTACTAGCTTTCCGAAAGTGCCTGGAAACTAAGATGAATTTTTTTGCTCAATTTGACGTTTATAATAAGAGGTAGTGAGTATAAAGTAGGATAAGATTTATAAGAACATTGGTTTGGGTTTTATTTCCACAATAATTATTGATATCGATGTGTCGAGTGTCGATTCTAATCGAAAAATTACAAATTTTTGCACCCCTATAAGGATGCTTTACCGCCAATCATATCCCTTCATATAATTTGAAGTTTGCAGTAAGTAAGCAATACTATTGGTTACTAGCGGTCCGCCCCGGCTTCGCTCGTGGTACATATTTACGTTTTCTCTACATAAAAACCATCCTCGTACTTCAAGGAATATAATAAAAAAAGAATTATCGAAATCGGTTCAGCCGTTCTCGAGTTATGCGCTTACCAACACATTTTGCGATTCATTTTTATATATATAAGATTTACAAAAACGATCCTCGCTAGACATCCTCGCGCATTATTGGTAAAATCTATTGGTAGAATCTAGGGTAGATTCTTCGCCAGGCTGCAAGCATTGAGCAATTGCTTCGCGAGCGGCGAGGCTGCTTGTTCTGTGTAGACCTATTAAGCCTTAATACCTTACCTTAATAATTAAGGTATAGACATTATACATTTCCGGTATTATAAATATAACATATTTAGTCGCAATGCGCAGTTAGTTGTTAGTTGCTTAAGAACACAAATTGAAAGGATCGTATTATGCAATAATGTGACACTTTAATTTTTGAAGCAATAAAATAGTATAACATGAAAATGAAACAGCTTTATTTATCTTTTTCTTTTGTATATTGATATAAATAATAGGCTAGAATTGACAATAAAGAAAAAAAAATTGAAAAAAAAAAATTTTCAAAAATGTTTAGTACCTACGTCTTTTTTTTAAAATGCACTATTTATATTAATTATAAAAAATTTCTATTCTTTTGTCTATGATTAGACATATGTTTAACATTTTATTTTTTGAAAAATTCATAAATGTAGGTATGTGTTTTTATTGTGTAGAGTTCACTATTTTACTGTCCAGCTATAAACAAAAATATCTCATTCTTGCATACCGCGATTCTTTAACAAAGTGTCTGAATTATAAAATTGCCTCATTGTGGCTCCTTGAAGCGTCTCTTCATCACGTTGTGTGGTTACAATGTGTAAGTTATTTGTATTTAATATCAGCTGTTCCTAAATTATTAATACTTTCAGCCCATGTTTTCTAAAACTTAACAAATGATATAGATACTCAATCTTTTAAACCACGCTATATGTGAAAACAGAATGAAAATCGGTGCAGAAGTTCTTGAATTTACTATCACAATTAAAATCTAAAACTTAAATTTTCGTTAAATTAATATAAAAAATCACCTAATTTTCAATCATCAAAGTATCAGCTTTTGGCAAAAAGTCGGGGGCCTTTTGTTCGTTGAAGTCTCTACTTTGGTGTAAAAAAATATACATTACCATAGTAAATGTTCTCCGAAAATGCATCTGTCCAAAGTCTAAGGTCCAAAGTAACGATATAAGAGCAAAATTTTGCAGTGTATTCAAAAACAAAATGATTTCGGTAAAAACATTTCAGTTCGTTTCAGAAATTTGTCCGATTTAGTAAAAGCTCATTATTGACTTTGTCTATAAAACAAATAAAGCATTTAAGTAATATGTAGTTCGATTTCGTTTTTAGTACATTGTTCTTTTTTTAATGTAAAAACAAATAAAAATTCGCAGTCTCTTACGATAATCCATACTAATATTATAAATGCGAAAGTAACTCTGTCTGTCTGTCTGTTACTCAATCACGCCTAAACTACTGAACCAATTTGCATGAAATTTGGTATGGAGATATTTTGATACCCGAGAAAGGACATAGGCTACCTTTTATTGCGAAATATGTACCACGGGCGAAGCCGGGGCGGACCTCTAGTAATAATTAAATACAAATATATTTTATTACAGGGCTAATAATCCTACTAGCAACACTATTAACAACAACAGGGCTCCCAGTCACAGATCAAGATGAAGGAACAACAGAGATAACACCCAGTGTTGAAGACAACGACAGAGATGCCAACGTCCTAACTTACACGACTAACTTCAAAAACATGATGGCAGAATATGTGAAACTACAACACAATAACCTTACAACAGACGACATGGAAACTGTCAAAGCAACTTTAGAAGTGTTCTTGCAAGACTTTGCTAAAGACCTTCATGATATATTGGTTAATAAGAATATAGAAGAGAAAGAAGTCATAGAAGATGGTATTCCTGATGCGACGTTTGATGAAATTAAGCGAGGGATTAAAACTGAACTGTCTGACGCAAGTGATGAAATAGCAGACCAGATAGTTTATAAGTTGAGGAAGAATTTGTACAGCACACGCAAGAAGCTGGATCGGATTATTTGTAACTGTTAATACTTAAACCTGAAGGGGAAATATTATAGGTCTGTCCCGGCAAACGTTGTTCTGCCTTTTTCTCACCTAGGGGTATGAAAAGATGTCCGATGGACTGACCTACCCGATATGCATACAAACTCGATGATTTCGAAGGCATTTAACTACAAACACCGTGGCAAGAGAATTTTTATGTATTGGATAATAAATACTGATAATTTGGACATACGATAATTTTTATATACAAAAGTGTTAATCGATTATCCTGTTCTTACAGATTGTAAAAGGACCTAATGACAACAATTTCCTATCAATTCCTAATATTATAAATGCGAAAGTTTGTGAGGATGGATATTTGTTACTCTTTCACGCAAATACTACTGAACTGATTATAATGAAAAGTAATAGCTGAAGACCGAGAATGAAAAGATAGGCTTTTTATCCCGGAAATCCCACAGAAACGGGAACTATACGGGTTTTTCTTAGAAAACGCGTTGCATTGTTGTCTGTATCTTAAGTTACAGGAATAGTTACAGGAATAGATATTAGTTATAGGAATAGATAAACGCAATCTCATTTATAACTATGACATATTCAATATTATATTTTAAAAACCTAACTTTACACGCTTATATTAGCTTCGCCTGTATGTATGTATCCGACTTCTTTGTACTCTATATTGACCCACTTTAAGTGGACAGATTTAATTCAAACTTTGTCACTTTTATCAAGGATCGGTGACAATACAATAATTTTATGAGTATAAGGGTATAAGCGTGTTTTATTAACTACCTATATCCTGGGTCAATCTTTTCCTTTGATAGTAAAAAGTCACTTAAAATTTTGAGTATTCCAAAACCAAAATTTTTATGTAATTACAATATTTTGTTGTTGTTTTGTAGTTTTCTTTTTAACTATTTATTTATAATTTATAGAATCGTTTTATATGAATGTAAGCTAAGTGAAACAAACTAAAGAAATAAATAAAAGAACCACTTTAACCTCATTATAATCATTTAACAATATATACTTTTAATAGACATTATATAAATTCAGATACAACTATTACAAATGGTAATTGTATGAGGTACTAGCTGTGCCGCGCGGTTTCACCCGCATTACTCCGCTTCTGTTGGTCGCATGATGATATAGCCTATATCACTCATGGATAATGTAGCTTTCGAATGGTGAAAGGATTTTTAAAATCGGTCCCGTAGTTTATGAGCCTATTCATTACAATCAAACAAACAAACAAAGTTTTCCTCTTTATAATATTAGTGTAGATAAAAGTAATATTAGTTTAAATACGAATACTTACTTACTTACTTACTTACTATCTGGCGCAGTGACCCCAAAGTGGGTCTTGGCCTCCGACAACAAAAGACGCCACTTATCCCGGCACAGTGCGATGTTTTGCCAGTCTCTTCTGTGCAGTGCCACGAGATCGTTATTCACTTGGTCCGCCCAGCGATACTTAGGACGGCCAACCGGCCGGCGGCCTGAGGGACGCCCCAAGTAAACCCGCTTAGCAGCCCGATCATCTCCCATCCGCAGAACATGCCCCAACCATCGTAGCCTATGCGCTTTAATCTCGCCTATGATGTTTGGTGCAGCAAAAAGTTCCTCCAGCTCCTTATTTGATCTGATTCTCCAGCTACCGTCGTTTAAGGGTATCGGGCCCAATATTTTACGGAGTACTTTGCGTTCCGTTACGAGAAGCTTCTTTTCTTCTTTTTGGGTGAGCGTCCAGGTTTCACAGCCGTACATAAGAATCGGCCTTATCACGGTTTTATAGATTCGAAACTTTGTACGTCTGCTCAATAATTTGGACCCAAGTATCTTATGAAGTCCTGCGTTACACCGAAGAGTGTTTTGGACACGAAGTTCGATCTCCTCTTCTCTACTATTAGTGTCTGTTACAGGACATCCAAGATACTTGAATGTAGCTACGCCCTTAAAAATGGTGTCTCCAACAGTTAGGTCTTCCCGCTTTTGTCTCGTGTTTTTATAACGGCGCATGTGCTGGTACTCCGTTTTGGATTCGTTAATACTAAGCCCAATCTTAGCGGCTTCTTCTTTAAGGCATGCTACAGCCTCCGTCACTTGCTGCTTCGTTTCCCCTACCATTGCGAGATCGTCGGCATATCCGATAACCTTGTACTGTCCGTTTAAAGTTACTCCACCATTAAGGTTATGGACCAAGAACAGGAAATAACATGTCTGGCGACCCGGCTGACCCCCGGCGCCATCTTCCCGGGAGGGGTGGTGTGAAATATGCTACCGGCCATGCGTTTGTTACTCGTCAGGCGCCGCATGGAAATTCAGCTACTGACGAAATGAATACACGAAAGTCACTCCGAGTACCTCACCGCATTGGAACGTGGAATGTACGCGGCCTAAATCAACCAGGAAAACTCCAAATCGTGGAAAATGAAATGGAAAGGAAAAACGTTCAGCTGCTAGGAATCAGCGAAACACACTGGAACGGACAGGGTCATTTTACAACTGATCTTGGAAACGCCGTGTATTTTTCGGGACCCGAACACGGTAGCAGCAGAGGAGTGGCTTTCATCGTGCCCCAATCTCTAAACAAGTGTGTCTTAGGTTATGAGCCAGTCAGCGATCGGATAATAACACTCAAAATTAACGCGAGACCATGCAAACTCAACATCATCCAAATATATGCCCCCACAGCACAATCGACTGAAGAGGAGGTAGAAGACTTCTACGATACGCTGACTGCGACATTAAAAAAACATCCAAAACGAGAAATCAGTATTATAGTAGGGGACTTCAATGCCAAAGTTGGCGACACAACAGACAATGATCACCTTAGTCGCGTAATGGGCAAACACGGCATCGGGGAACGCAATGACAGAGGCGAGCGTCTGATACAGTTCTGCTGTGAAGAGAATCTCACTATCACTAACACCTGCTTCAAACATCATGTCCGTAGATTATACACCTGGATATCTCCTGGAGATAGATGTAGAAATCAAATAGACTACATATTAATAGGGACGCGATGGAGAAGCTCAGTGACAAACGCAATAACTGCCCCCGGTGCTGACTGCGGCTCTGATCACCAACTTCTTGTAGCAACAATCAAAGTGCGACTAAAAAGGATACAAAGGCATAAAGTAGCTCCGAATATGCAACGTCTAGATATCAATGGCTTTAAAGATTGTTTTGAGCAGAAAATGGGGGACCTACCTAAAGACACCGCAGACAGCGACACCCAATGGCAGTATCTCAAAAGAATGATAGAAGAAACAGCTAGGGATAACAGACTTGCGAAACCCATTATGAAACAATTCATAACACCAGAGACAGCTTTAGTTATTCAGGAGAGACGTGATCTTAAGGAGAACGGTATACGCTCAACAGAAGATCTGCAGCGATACGCAGAACTGAACCGTCAAGTTCAACGTCACTGCCGGAAAGACTACGAGAACCACCTTAATGAAATCTGTCTGGAAATTGAACAACACGCGATGAATAACGAATCCAGATATCTTTTCCAGAAAATAAAAGACCTAACTGGATCGCGTAAGCCAAAAGTCTGTGCCATTGAAGACAAAGACGGGAGCCTACTCACTAATATGGACGAAGTGTTAGAACGCTGGAGAAACTACTGCGCAGAGTTATACACAGGAGAGTCCAATAACGTCAATATTACATGGTCGGAAGAAGAACCTGATATTTTACCATCCGAAATTGAGCATGCCATCAAAGCTCTTAAGTGTAAGAAGTCACCAGGCAAGGACGCCATAACAGCCGAAATACTTCAAAATTTAGGTCAACGAGGTACGCATGCGATAACCGAAATTTGTAACACTATCTGGAAGACAGGAAGGTGGCCAAAAGACTGGACAGAATCGGTGTTCATACCTTTACATAAAAAAGGTTCTTCAAAAGATTGTGGTAATTACAGGACCATTGCATTGATATCTCATGCGAGTAAGATCCTCCTCCATGTAATTAACCGACGCCTAAACTACTTTTTAAGTCGCCAAATACCCGAAGAACAGGCTGGATTTGTGAAAGGTAGAGGAACACGGGAGCAGATACTTAACGTTCGCCAAATTATCGAGAAAAGTAGAGAATTCAACAGCCCCGTGGTCCTCTGTTTTATTGACTACACAAAAGCCTTCGATTGCGTCAAGTGGGACAAACTTTGGAGTGTGCTACTTGAAATGGGAACTCCAGAACACCTCGTTGCCCTTATTCAGAATCTGTACACTGAAAACCGCTCTTTCATCCGGATTGGTACGGAATGTTCCAGTATGTTCCAAACAAAGAAAGGCGTGAGACAAGGTTGTATTTTGTCCCCAGCACTTTTTAACATATACGGAGAGTACGTTATAAGAAAAACAATCGAAAACTGGAAGAAAGGTTTTCCCATAGGTGGTAAGAGACTATCGAATCTCAGATATGCCGACGACACCATTCTTCTCGCAACATCCGCAGAAGATATGAGAGAACTGTTCCATAGGCTAGAGATAGAAAGTCAAAATATAGGGCTTACAGTAAATCGAGCGAAAACCAAGGTGATGATAGTCGATCGAGCCGGAAAGCTATCAAATGTTACTCTCAACATTCCTGGCGTTGACACCGTCGATCGCTACATTTACCTGGGAGCCCAAATCTGCAATGACGGCAGCTGTGTCCCCGAAATAAAAAGGCGTATTGGGATGGCAAAAGATGCTATGACACGTCTGAACAATATTTGGAAGAAAAGAGGAATTGGTATCAGAACCAAGATAAGACTGGTACGAGCCCTTGTTTTCCCTATCTTCCTATATGGAGTTGAGACATGGACAATTCTGGCTCGAGAAAGACAAAGGATTGATGCATTCGAAATGTGGTGCTGGAGGCGAATGCTGAGAATACCTTGGACTGCGAGACGCACTAATGCATCAATCCTGACCCAGCTCCATATAAAAACCAGGTTATCCACCATATGCCAACAACGCATCTTGTCATACTTCGGCCACACGATACGCAGAGGCGATGAAAATCTGGAGAGACTGATAGTGGTTGGGAACACGGAGGGAAAAAGATCGCGTGGTCGTTCACCAACACGATGGACAGACCAAGTCAAAAGCTCATCTGCCACTACTTTTTACACGGTCGTAAGAGACGCCATGGACAGAGACCGGTGGAGGCAAATCATCCGCTCCAGATGCAACCCTGATGCTGACCACGATCCTCAGACATGAGGGACCGACAAGAGAGAGAGAGAGAGAAGGTTATGGACTTTTCTAATGACGTGTTCGAGTGCAAGGTTGAAAAGTAGA
>CAJQZN010026403.1:0-10475 GCA_907164685.1 Colias eurytheme
ACTCACGCACTCTAGACCCCCCTTGGAGGGATTCATTCAATGGACTAGTAGGTATAAAAGTAAAAAGATTGTTCCAAATTTTTTAACTATTTCTTACTACTTCCCCAATTTCATTCGGAAAAAAGTTTCTAAGATTTTGTACATGTTTATCTTCAGGTTATTTTATTTAATCCGTGTGTGAATTTAATCAAGTGTTAGAAGTAATTGCGTAGCGACTTTATTTACTTAGCGTTTGCGCTGTGCAAATGTAATTTGTTGGAAATGAATAAAATGGAGGTCTTACATGCTAGCGTTGGTAAATAAACAGTTATCTCAGTGAGACCCTAGATTGGTGTTTGAGTGTGGAAAAAGTAAGTACGCTGTGTTCATATAGGTGCCTATATAAAAAAATTTAAAGCACAATAAATAAAAAACATTAAAAAGTACATACAGTGTTTATTTTGAACTTAAACGATATATTGAATAAGTCTTATTATTTAAAATATATTCAAATCTCTAATAGAAGTTATATTTAGAGAATAGAGGCGATACACTATCCTAGAGTTTCATATCTGTAAAATACAAAATACTGAGATATTCACATTCAATAAGAATTTTTTAAACCAACCACTATAAACTAATTAATTTGAGAATTAGCGGCCATCTTTGCTCACAAACGACTTCAAAATGGTAAAGTAATGCTCTTATGTAAATTTCATAGCTAAAGACGAGAATAAGGTGATTAACGAATTATAATTAAACCTTAACCTATTTAACTTGAAATCATTTCAAATCTTATACATCTATGCCGATTATTATTTACGCTGATTTACATAATCTTTGAAAACGGGTAGAGTTTCGTTCGCAAAGTTATTGATGAAAAGCCCAAGATTTACAGCTTTGCAGTCCCTTAAGATACGAGATTCGAGAATGTTCACAACACTGGAAATAATCCATCAAAGGTAAGACTGCATGGAGCTACTGGTTCACATATTAAATCGTTTATTAAATATATTTGCACCAGAGTGATTCCATGCTACGTGTGAAGATTGTAAATTAGAATGGAAAGACGTGAAACAAAAGGTTTGACACAAGAGTTACCCAGCTTCTAGCTTAGGTTTATGGTCTAAAAGTTATTTATTTTGTATAATAACTAGCCTTCCGCCCGCGGCAGGCGAAGCCGCGGGCGGCTTTTTCCTAATAAATTATATGCTAAAACCTTCCTCTTGAATCACTCTATCTATTTCAAAAAACCGCATCAAAATCCGTTGCGTAGTTTTAAAGATTTAAGCATACATAGGAACATAGGGACAGCAAAAGCGGCTTAGTTTTATACTATGTAGTGATCATAGGATCCCTGTGTGTTGGCGTAGCCAACGGTCGTAGCAGTGGAAACAAAACAATAGTCTAATATTGATGATCATGGTGATGTCAACTTTTAGTATACATCTGACTATAAGTAGTATAACTTTTATTCTATTTGTCCAAGAGGAAATATTATTCCTCCATTCTTAAATAAACATTTATATTTGGTATAAAGTTAGCTAACTCACTCCAGTTTACGTAGGATCTATCGCAATCTATCAAGGATTATCTGATCGATGTCGGCTTTCTTCCTCGTGCGTGACGTCACTACAGACTTGCTATTGCTTGCTATTGAGTGGGAGGTGGAAAGATTCACTGGGAGTTCTTTGTTGCTTTAATGTAGAGTATATTTGCTAGACAATTGCGATATGGGAAGGTTATATTTACAACTATATTTTACAATAGACTACTAACGAGTCATATGGTCTTGTGTAAAGATTTAACCAACGATTTTAACATACGACGACGCGGTTGGCGCAGTGGTAAGTAACTGCCTACTGAGCCGACGGTCCCGGGTTCGATCCCCGGTCAGGGCAAATATTTGTGTGATGAACTCAATTATTTGTTCTTGGGTCTGGGTGTTTATCTATATATGTATTTATTAAATATTATATTTATCGTCGCCTAGTACCCACAACACAAGCCTTAATTGAGCTTACTGTGGGACTAGGTCGATTTGTGTAATAATGTCCTATAATATTTATTTATTTATTTATTTATTATATACAGTATCTATAGTAGTTATAATGTAAACTAATAATCCAAATATATCTTATCTAGAGTGGTTGTAGCAAGTGAAGAATCCTTTCAGAAACTAGTCGTAAAGTAAATTGGAAAATTTTTGTGAAAATTCTGTCAATTCGCTGCTTCACTGCTGCCAAATAACATTAAATTCAAATCATTATGTATACGGATTCTATAAAATATCCATTGAATTCCACTCACAGGGCTTAACAGTAAGTATTTCAGCATTTTCATTTAGTATAATTTTATAAAATGCGTTATGTTGTCTAGACGTAATACAATATAATAGAGCTTTGAGATTTTGGTGTTAAACTTTGGCATGCAAACTAGTGTAATGGTTAGGGAGCCAGGTGCAAATTTGGTTAACTATTTCCTCTCAAGAGATAATTCGTCAGACGCATGAGAGTATAGTATTATAAAGCCTCGTGAACGTCAGCTGGCGCTCGGTTGGGGGGGTGAGCGGTTGAAGCCTCCCACGCACATAGGAAAAAAAATACATTCATTCATTCGTTTCCTCTCAGCTAAAAATTTGTCAAATTGTAGCTAACCCAATATCTCAACGAAAAAAAATAGTCAGCTGGTTACAACATGGTGTATTATACGTCAGCTGGTGTCTCGAACATGAAAGTTAAATTTAAAGAAAAATTTATTTTCCGTTATTTCCTCTCAAACAAAAATTTACCTGATGATAGCTTATATGTAACTGTGGATAAATATATATGTCAGCTGGCTGTATCTTGGTGGAAAACCGTCAGCTGATACGGGAGGCTACAACCGCTCTTCCCCCCAACCGAGCTCCAGCTGACGTTCACGAGGCTTCATAATACTATACTTTGATGCATTTTACTAATTACCGCTTGAGAGGAACTTGGTCATAAAATCTGCTGCTGGCTCCCGGACCATAATACTACTTTTATAATTTCAAGATCATATTCTGTTCTATGTTTTAAATAAGACAAAAACTATTGAATAGATATTCATATTACATATTAAATTAAGATTTGTATTTTGTTTTGAATTAAATGATAATTTTAGACGTTTAGAAATTACAAATTACTTAGCTTTTTGAAGTGCAATATGAACACAGTCATTACTATACAGTCTTAATGAATATAATACTTTATGCAATAACATTTCTCTAAAGTTGTTAAATACATACGATTTTTCAAACTAGATTCGCAATACGAGCTCAGTGACGTCATCAATCAAAACCCTTTGGCTGAAGCGTTCTATGCAATAAAGTTGGAATCCCGGGTGACAAGTTAAGCCCTTCGAACCGCTCTCGACCATCCATCTTCTAAATAGTATGATATAACTGTCACTTGAACTTTATCTGTTCGCGTTTTGTGTGAGAAACGTATTTAAACAATGATTTGAAATAGTTTATTTTTCTATATTTTACTAGACGGGATTTGATTTATGAGGGAATTCATAAAATAAATTTTTTAGGTACATCTCGAGAAAAAGTAGCCTATATGTTGATATTTTATCTTCTTAATCTGCAAAAGATACAATTAATATCAGTTCAATAGCAAGACAGAGAAAACAGACTTTTAAAAAGTTTGTGTAATTGATGAAATACAGTTAGTGGTACAAAATAAGTTTCAGTTTATTCAGATTTTATTATATCTAGGGCCGATTTTTCAATGCTTGGATAAAACTTTCCGTCCAATAAAGACAGTATTACACGATAATATTAAAATGTCACGTAAACTGTCAAATACGGGCAATTAGAATACGTTTTTAAAATGGTAGTTTTATACATTATTCGACGAATAAGTTTTATCCAAGCATTGAAAAATCGGCCCCTAAAGTTATGTACTTTTTGTTTTGTAATGCAGTAGTTGGTATCATCCTGATTCCTGAGCTATTCTGAAGGAAAATCAATGCTATTGGTGGTTATAGATAATACTTTATAAGATAAAGCCTATTCGTGTACTAACTGCGAAGCAGAAATTAGGTGTATAATTTTTATTTGGAAAAATTTAAGCATTTGTTTCAATGAAAGTTATTTTTAACATTATTTTTATGTAGAAAAAAAATTATCCTCACTAGAGAAGTTTTGAGCTCAAATGTACATTTTTCCATTTCGCAAATATGTCGCTAACAGAAGTTTTATTACGTCACGAATATCCCTCGCATGTGGAACACAACAGTGTGGGGAATGTAAACTTTTACGAGACTTACAAAGTATGTTTAATGGATGCTTTCAAAGAACTATCATTATTTTTTAGCCTTTAAGGCCAAAGTTATTGTATGAGGAAAACAAGGCTAAGTGTAAGTATGGGTATAGTACTATATTAAATTTTAAGTTAACAGAAAATCGTATAATAATAGGAAAATATTGTTATTCTATAATAGAAAGATTATTTTCTGTTTTAAAATGTTTGATATATAAGCAAGTTATCAGGTGTTATCAGTTCACTGAGACTTTCTTAAACTCCTAGAGCATCGAAAAATAATAAATAATATAATAATAACTATAATCAGTCCATCCATAAACTCTGTGCAAATATCCCACAATCAAACAAAAGAAAATTCAAAAAGACCATTTTTTTAACATTTTCAACGCGCATATCCAGTTATAACACTATAGATAAGCTAAATCCACCAAAACGTGAAAGTAAATCTCACAAATACATTAAACCAGCCGCAGTAGGTCTGTGTATCATTGGACTAAGAGGTATTATGTCCCACCTGCTTCAAGCCATTTGCTTTATATAATGAAAGCTCCTGTATGTATTTTAACCGATTTCGACAAAGGAATACGACGTATGTTTGTAAGATTATTGTAACTGATATA
The DNA here is from genome assembly GCA_907164685.1 of Colias eurytheme. Taxonomy (NCBI): domain Eukaryota; kingdom Metazoa; phylum Arthropoda; class Insecta; order Lepidoptera; family Pieridae; genus Colias; species Colias eurytheme. The sequence goes on from CAJQZN010026403.1 coordinate 4,892, forward strand.
GACACGAATTTTTTTTTATTACTTTTAAGAAATTATTCTAAATTTGCTTTAATTTTGGGAACAGTGACAGTTTCATCACAATCGGGACGGTTGTTTAAAACATGTACATACAAAAATCTGATATTATACCGCTATATATTAGAATTACATTTATTACATCGAATTTATGTTATTATTTAGTAACTAATACATTTTGTAATTCTAAACAACCTCGTGACTAAGCTCGGTGTAAAATATAAATTTCTAGACGGCTCCTTCATACACTCAAAGATTTCAAAACCCAATACAAAAATAAATGTTCCACTTTTATCAGAACACCCTGTATAATAGAGGTCAGACAGATAAGTTTAGCAGTGAAATGTCAAAAGCAACCGCTCCGCAGACACTGAGTCCTGAGAAATGGCGGGTGATTTTTCTGACAATATCGCGGAGCGTCGGGAGTGACTGGAGTCAGGATAAAGGAACAAAATGGAACTCAACCGCATTTTGTCTTGCATTTTGGAGGGCTCTTAATGATCGCTTAATGGGTACTTGACTTGTACGGTGATTACTGAATTGAAGGAATGTGAACTACGAACTTTTAAAAGTTGAACTGTAGCTTAAGCGACTAATGTAGGTACCTATAGTATGAGCTAACTATGTTATATAGTGATGATTTTACAATATACATCTCGCATTGTAAACATAATATATGAATGTTTTTGCAAAGTTTGCTTTCTGTAATCGCATTAAACATATACTTTGAACAGTTGAACTTACTACCTTCTATCTCAAATGGTATAGTAACTAAAAATTATGATGTTATTAAATTTAGACATGCAGAACAGAAGAATAAAAATAATGGTCTTAAATAAATTTCACTGTGATAGCTCAACAAACAGGCGCAAAGTTAGAACTTTTATCATTCGAGCGCCAGAACATTCTAGAATCCCGTCTAATGAAGAAAAGGCGCCTAACAACAACGCACACTTGACCACAATATCACCAATACGTGCTTTGACGTCATTAGCCATTACAGCCAACGATATAGCTCATAACGTGGCGCCGTCTTTATTACAGAGATTATTGCTTCCTATATATTGACTTGGAGTAAAACGTACGTAACCATGGTACCTATAAAAATATAAATATATAAATTAGGTAAAAACACGCTTTGGATTCAATATTTCAGTATTTATAATTCGTGAATGATTAAATCTTCAATAATAGGTAAGTAATTCCTTCAGTCTATAGGTAAAACTTCTAAACATCGTTTAAAACTAAAGAACAATATAATAATTAGTACAGAACCCGCATACCACAAACTTTGCTCAAGTTTGTAAATATTTTTTTTAAGTTTCGCCTGTTTTTACAAAGTAATGTGCGTTTTACGAGGTTCGTTATTGCCTTATCTCATACATACACGAGCCTCTGCTGTTTTACAGGATGTATAATGAATTTTTTATATTTATTTGAATGAATTTTATGAAGATGAATATACTTTTAAGTGCTCGTATTTCAGCACGTGTTCTTTATATACGAAGTTGTAATAATTTTATGGTTGTTTTTAGGGATCTTAGGGAGAATGGTGTGAGCAGTGATTTTAAATGTTAAGTTAGAGGCGTATTTGTACATAATATTGAACTTGGACTGTGGGTTTTACATCGTTGATGAAATAAAAAAAATGTAATGTAATTTAAAACTTGGTTTGCTTATGGTCTGCAATAATCACACAGAAAAATAAATCCGCAGAGGTAGTTGGTTAGGTAAAAGGATGAGCAACACTTTGTAGAGCAATTTATATGATTATTATGTTTACTTTTCATTTCACTGTGTGCATATCAAACATGTCTCATTGGTAAATAAATCTGTATGCTTTGTGTTATATGAATTATCAAATAAATCATAATATCCATGACAAATACATTCGGGATTCGAAGCTTAACTCTGTACACATTACATTATGTAACGCTTTGTATAGGATTAATAAACTAGTAGCATATCTATACCTATAGTATTATAAAGAGCTCTAGGTATTAATCCGGTTTTAATCTATAATATTGTTGAGTATTGACTAGGGTCAATGTACCACTAGCTGACCAAGCGCCAATACATGACCGAAATTCAAATATACGCGCCAATTAAGAAAATACGGCAGCCCCAGATGATAGTTTATTGTTTTTTCTATAAAGCAACATCATCTATAAAATAAAAACAAACCTTGCTGCCATTGGTCAGAAATATTGACATTTTTCAACACGAAGATGTAATTAAGTAGGTGCCCCGTAAGTAATCACATTTTTTACTAAGAGTTTTTTATCGGGAGTTGATTGGGAAATCTTAATTTATCTTGAATGCAATCGATTACTCTTTATATGTCTTGTTATAGGCATAATGTTGAACCATTCTGTTATAGACTTTCAGCTTCATTTTTGGCATGAACAGTTTTTCATGATTTTTAGCGGCCTGGTTATCTTTTGGAGCAACGAAAACAATTTTTCGCCTATTGTTGACCAGTATGGTCAGCTCTTGGTTCTTTATATTTTGCTAAGAAAGACTTGCTTTGTTTTGTGCTTATACCTAATTTAACAAACCATATAAGCCGTAGTTAAGTCATAGCTTTATGTTGCATATTTCCAAAAGCTGACCACCGTAAGATTTTTATACCGAACTTAGTTGGTCAGGTTTCGGGGCCGAGAATATTATTAACCTTGAGTTGTCCACTTGATTTCCGTGACCAAGTGGTTTGATTTCATCAACCTAGATCTTTATTTATTAAATAATATATTTATTTATTAAACAAAACTAATGTTCGAAGAAGGACATTTTTTCCATTTTGAAAATGGTCAACTTTTAGAGTAATGATGGTCAGATATTGGTGATCAGTGGTCAAGTAATGGTGTTTTTAGCAGAAATAACTTTCAGAGTAGTTTTCATAAAACCTTTGAAGGTTATCAAATTGATATTAAGAACAATAGTTACAGTGAGTATTCAATTATCTGTGTCCCAAAAATAACATTGAACGTAAAACAAATAACCCGTTTTTTATATATAGCTAAAGATAAAACCGCTTAAATGGTCAACTAGTGGTACATCCACCCTAGTTTAACTGACGAAGAATGATCATGGAGGTGTTCATTAGTGGTTATTGTATTGTATCTGTTCACTACATAGTATAAAACAAAGTCGCTTTCTCTGTCTCTATGTACCTTTGTATGCTTAAATCTTTAAAACTACGCAATTGATGTGTTTTTTTTATAGATAGAGTGATTCTCGAGGAAGGTTTAAGTATATAATTTATTAGTTTTAGACAAGGCGGAAAGCTTATATAGAATATAACGCTCTTTTCACTCGTATTATAGTAGAGAATATACACATAACCAAGGCATATATCAACAAGGCCTTGGGTTATGATGACTCTCAATGTGCAGTCGACTATCCACAAAACTTCAACGTGTTCCATCGAGCTTTCAGGGGCCTAGGCGGGATGCCACCAATATGAGAATTCATTTACTTTCTACGACTACTTTCCAACACACTATGTATTTCACAGTAATGTATAGCTGAATTGGCCAGTCAGTGCGTAATCTACTAAGTAGTAAGTACTAAGGTTGGGACGGAGATTTTCTAATTGATACGACCATGTATGATTTAAGTAAGAGCAATAGTCATACAGTTGGTAACAAACATGACCTAATATTTACCCTCATCAAATGCTGTGGGAGATGGCGATTACAGTCTTAGCCGCATTGGAAGGCTAATCGGCTTAGCCTAGCGCGGGTTCGATGCCAATCCGATTTGCGGTCACTGACCTCGATGTATAATCATCGTTGGTTATCAGAGTTGTGAAAACTTCATAGCGAATATGAGACATGATCGTAGTTCAACGATTTAGCGCTTCTGGTGAAAATTTCATAGTTTCAGTTGATATGTGTCGATACAGTAGTATCGATTACTAGTAATTAATAAGAATAGGTAGTAGTTGAACTAGTAATAATGATAATTTATTGTCACGAGGATAACAAAGATGGCTAAAAATTAAAATTAAGAGTTTTTCTTTGTTCTGATGCTATCATTTACGTATAACTTTTCTTCTTTTAGGTTCAATATTTCTCTAAACTACTCAATATGTATAACAAAAAACAGTTGAGTTAGCCTTGTTAAAACCATTGTATACATCTTAATATATATATTATAAATCTCGTGTCACAATGTTTGTCCTCAATGGACTCCTAAACAACCTAACCGATTATAATAAAATTCGCACACCATGTGCAGTTCGAGCCAACTTGAGAGATAGGATAGTTTAAACATGTAGGTACCACGGGCGAAGCCGCGGCGGACCGCTAGTGTTCTATACGAATAGGTATACTACTATAAGCATAATATAGCTCATAAGCCTTCACCACGACTTAATAAAACTGAAATATAGAGCGGCTTGTTTTCAGAAAACATAAAAATCCGTTGAGCTTTTAGAAAGCACGGATAATCTCGATTTATCTCTTCAAGATACAATTTTCTGCAAGCTGGCCTTTTGCAATATTCCATTAACATCATTTTAACAGTGAACTAGAGTGAAGCAATATATGCAGTTAAAATATATTGCGTTTTTAATTACAATGTCATATGTGCTTAATAAAGTACTTTCAATGCAATGTATACACGTATTGTTTCATATCGGTTGGATAGATTTGTTTACATCACATTATTACTATAGTGATGTACGTATGTACATGACATACATCTATGTGTGTATGTATCTATTTCTCCCAATAAATCTAAACTTTTGTAAATAAAGTAAATAGTTACTAAAAATGTACATGTATTTTTTAAATAGTTACGATTAATTGAAGATTTAATTCAAAACGATATTATAAAATTCACTAGTGTACCACGATGTAATTAACTGAAACCCGACATATACTTGAATCTCTCAATTTTATGTAGCGTGTGCAATTATACTAATGATAACGCGTAATTTTTTGGGGAAACTATCATTCGGCAGATTTTACACGAAATTGTGAGTTGAAATGAAAAATTAGGCTTTTATGTTTATGTTTTATGTTTATGTATATGAGAAGTTTTAAATATCTTCTTTGTAATCTGTAATGCATATTTCAACATATTTTTAAACAAGAAACAGAATTTTAAATTATAATTGTTGTGATTTAATTCGATGTTTTGATTTGTATCTTTCTTTATTTTATTTGACCTATCTTTTTAGTAGGAATGAATGTATAAAAGCAATGTGGTCTAAGGTAAGTAAGTATTCTTGTTCAATTCAAACAGAGAGAAAGCCACGTCCTCAGTCAAATTAATAAAAAAAAAACCAATTCAATAAAAAATAAGGACCTTTGTAGTTTCGATTCATTTCTACAATAATTTTGTTTTAATAAACAAACTTTTCCTACATAAATTATTGGGATTATGGATAGTGGTGTGATTAATTTTAGTAAATAATTCAAGCACTTTGTTGTAGGAAGATAGTCACTTTATTTATCTTCAAATAGAGTATCGAAGGTATGTCTTAACAGTCTGAAGGATACGAGTGAACTACGCACAAAGAGCTATTTAACTCAACTATTTTAGGGTCTATATAACACTC
>CAJQZN010026412.1:0-22330 GCA_907164685.1 Colias eurytheme
GCAACAAACAAACTTAAAAACTATGATAGTCCCCTTAAATTAAATTCAGAATTTGGTCCAATTACAAACATTTCTGATATTTGTAAAACATTTAATGAGTTTTTCTCCACAGTTGGTCCTAACCTTGCAAAACATATTCCAATCAGACACCACAACAACACAGTTCATACATTACCAATCATACATCATCATAGCCACTCATTATCTGCATTTTTACCGTGTAACGAAAAAGAAATAAATAATATAATTAAAAATCTTGACCCTAATTGTAGTACAGGCATAGATGGTGTGACCACTAAAGCCATAAAATCCATTAGTAAATTAATTTTAGACAAACTTACAATTAGTTTCAATAATCTATTATCAAACGGAGAATTCCCGGACTCACTAAAAATTGCTAAGGTTAGTCCCATCTACAAATCGGGAGATAAAATGGAAGTAAACAATTATCGTCCCATCTCTGTACTACCAGTGATTTCCAAAATTCTCGAGAAAATTATTTACAACCGCTTAAATGATCATTTGAATTTAATAAAATTTATATCTAACAAACAATACGGATTTCGGCCACAGTCTAATACATTATCAGCTACAATAGATTTAGTCACAAATATTAAACATAACTTTGATCGTAAAAATATTGCTTTAGGAGTATTCATTGATTTAAAAAAAGCATTTGACACAGTTAGTCACTCATTATTAATAAAAAAACTCGAGGCTATTGGAATCACTGGTATTGCACTAAAAATGTTTATTTCATATCTAAATAACCGAACACAACTTGTCAAAATTGGCAATACGCAAAGCGATCCCTTACCAATGACCTGTGGAATACCACAGGGATCGGTGTTAGGACCACTGTTGTTCTTAATTTATGTGAATAATATCCATGACATAGGCCTACATGGTGAAATTACCCAATACGCAGATGATACATGTCTATTTTATTTCGGATCCTGTATAAATAATATTATTTCACAAGCTCAGGAAGACCTCAACCACTTATTTGAATGGTTTCAGTACAACCTCTTAACTGTTAACGTATTAAAAACATCCTATGTTATTTTTAAAGCAAAAAATAAAAAAATTCCACCTCATGTGCCAATTACTTTGAATGGAATTCCACTTCAACAAAAAAGTAATGAAAAATATCTTGGTTTAAGAATAGATAGTGGCTTGTCCTGGAACATTCAAATAGACCATGTTAAATCTAAACTCTCATCCCTTGCTGGCTCACTTCGTAGGGTTGTAGGATGCCTTCCTAAACAGGTCCGCATAAATATTTATAATTCCTTAGTAAAATCACATCTTATGTATTTAATCGAGGTATGGGGAAGTGCTCCCAAATACAAACTAAAAGAGTTACAAATAATTCAGAATAAAATAATTAAAATATTATATCACTATCATTACCTAACACCGTCAATCAAAATTTATAAAGACACAAAACTGATGAACATCAAACAATTATATAAATATACAACATGTATTCTTATTAAGAAAATTTTAGACAAGAACATACATACAGCACTAACTTTCACGAAAAATAAACCAGCTTATTCTAAACGTAACACAAAGGATCTAGACATACCGAAGGTCAGGACCGGCTATGGACAGAAATGTATTACTTTTGAAGGTGCCAAATTCTATAATAAACTAAACAATGATATAAAAACAGCTGAATCGATTTATACATTTAAAAAGCGCCTAGCTGATCACATACTTAATGACCAATCACTTCTGGAATAAAACACCTACCTTTGGAATAGCTGTGCCCGGACGACTGTTAGATTATTTATTTACTTTGTTATGTTATTCTCATGTAATTAGCTTTAAGTCTTTAAATGAGAATAAATGATTCTTTAAACCTAAGTAATAAAGTTATTACTTATCTTTTACGCGGACTTATGTTGATGGAATTTCACGTATCTCGATGACACAATAACTAAAAACTCATCGAGATACGTGGAATTCCATCAACATAAGTCCCCGTAAAAGATAAGAAATAACTTTATTACTTATACTAAAATAAGGAAAGACTGGCTGTCGTGGGCTCTTGATCTATAAGATTCTATTTCTTTTGAAAAATAGAGAAATGTCTCCTTTCAGTAGGTACAATTTTCTGTCTCTAGTATTTTAAGTACTTTTCCTCCTGTTCCTGTTTGCATTCAAACTTTCCACCCTGTATAAATTCATAATGTTGTTTTCAATCTTAATTCTTTCATCTTAAACAAAATGAAATTATTTCGCCTGTAATTCTGAAAGATTTTTATTTACGGTGGGGACGTTTCAATATTAGAATGTTCTTGGTGCCCAACATTATTTTTATTGTGATATAATTAATATATTAAAATTATTAAGTACCTACATAAGTACATAGAAACAAATACCTATTCAAGGAATATCAATGAATAAACATAAAAAATTTAAAAGAATATCAAACACATTATTTAGGTACGTTTTCATATTATATATGTCGCAGTCCGATTGTATAATCCGCCGTATTACAAACGGTCGGCATTTTAATATATGCCGAAAATTCGTCTTCTTCCAAAATTCTACAAAAAGACGGTCGCGAGCCGACAGAGCCCCTCTACGTGGGGCTCCTATTTCTGTGGAGTTTTAAAAAACACGAACCTAACCTGACCCACCCCCTTATCCAAACCAAAAAAATCTGATTACGAATTTCTGGCATATTACAAAATGCCGACCGTTTGTAATACGGCGGATTATACAATCCGACTGCAACATATAAACGAGTTAACAACAAGTGCTTGCCAGTTACCTACCGTTAATTACAGTACAAAATCCAAATCACAAATCGCCGACAGTGCAAAGCTGCAGACGTGTAACTTGTTGTGCCTAAAATTTGGTGAAAATATGTGTGTCTAGTGCCTGCATTTAAAATAATTATAGAAAAAAAGTTGAAACTGGCAATATTGACTAACTCTGTCAGCTGCCATTTGTCATTAATTTAAAAAATTGTGTCATTTGTTGTCAGTCGCTCCAACTCTCAAATGGCGTTAGAGGTGCAATGCGGTGTTTCTACGGAAACGCAAAGACGAGAATCATGATTAAAATGTACAAAAAAACTTTAAAAAAATGATTACAACTGTGAGTTTGTAGTGATCGATAAAACTAATTATTCTATTTGGAGTGTAATAGGAATTGGTTTATACTATTTTTAAATAGTAATGTTGCGTCGAGTTAACTTTTATTCAATATGTATAGCGTTCGGTCTCAGCGTACTGTTAATTCTTGCTGGAAGTCGATATACAGATAATACTTACTATCGTCCGTCCCCTGAAAGTCGTCGAATTATTGAAATAAATATACCGCAACAAATTCCTACTAATCCATATGATGGTTTACCGAATATCGACAATATATTGGAGAAAACACGATTAAAAATTAAACTTGAGTTACAAAACTATAATTTCACTGGTTCTGGTGTGGAAAAGTTAGAAGACTTGATTATAGAATCAGGTGGGCAACCAATTAGAAGCATTATAATATCTACTTGGAGATCAGGTACCACTTTTCTTGGTGAAGTCCTTAATTCAGTACCTGGAAATTACTATCACTATGAACCTCTCCTAAATTATGAAATAATTCAAATACGAGGTGCCCCACATGCTGAAAGAGCATTAAAAATGATAACAAAAATGCTAAAATGTGATTATGACGGAATGGAAGACTATTTTGAATATGGGAAAGGGCATCTACATCAATTCAGTCACAATACAAGATTGTGGGACCATTGTAAATATAAGAAAGAGCTGTGTTTTGATGCAGACTTCACATCAAAGTTTTGTAGACTCTTTCCCTTTCAAAGTATGAAAGTGGTACGAGTCAGATTACGTCTTATTAAACAGTTATTGGAGAATAAAGAGTAAGTATTTCTGTGTTTAATGTATCTAGAACTAAGGTTGACTGACCAGTGTCCTACTTTGAAATTAATTATTTTGAATGTAAACTCATATCAACTGAGCACCATCAATTATATCAACCTTAAACTTAAAATTGGGGTTTGGACCTAAATATTCATGTTATATTTTTGTCTGCATTATTATATAAATCTGAGATACTCTGTAATAACAATGGAATTCAAATTTATTCAATAATTTATATTCCAACAGAATGGAAAGTCATGTGACAGATATCTCATATCTGCTTTGAAATTTATATCATACTTGAAAACATTGCAATACATGAAAGAAAACATTTTATTATTGAAACATCAGTTTATTTATCAAATGTATATGTTTCAGGCTTAATATTAAAGTGGTATTATTGATACGAGATCCTCGTGGAGTAATGCAGTCGAGACAACATCGCAACTTCTGCCAGCCTTCACCAGACTGTTGGAAGCCAGAACTACTGTGTGCTGATATGATCAGCGATTATGTTGCTGCTGGCCGACTGCTACAGACCTACCCTGATCGACTCATGTAAGCACTTTATTTAAGATATTAAGTAGTTGTTGGGAACAATCTAAATGCATTTGATAATTTTATCTGGATCTCATTTTTTCATATTTAGTAAAACAAAAAATGGTCTGAATATAAAATTTATCTTAAATTTTATATTGTTATTTATAAATAAAAAAAATTACAAAAATCTGTCCTGTGAAATATAAAGACATATTATTTTGTTTACATATTTTATTAAAATATCAATAAGCAGATAAACCCATACATTAATTTTAATAGGACTAACACGATTAATTATTATAGTTATCACATTTCTCTGGTAGAAAGAATAGATAAGAAAAATATTTTTAATGTTACTTTGGCTTTTATCCAATATTATATTACATTTCCTGTGTTTTAAATGCTATGCACTGTTTTAATATAAGTTAAAAAGCTCAGTGCTTTGATCACTTTTAAAAAGGTCTTTTTCTAAAAATACAAAATTTAATACCATTGATTGTCTTTGAAATCATTGAAATAATAGTCGAATATTTTTTAATTTCTCTTTAAACATTGAGATTTTTCCTGTGTATTGTAATATCTATAAGATGGGTAAAACTATTTACTAAAGATGTTTTTAGGCCAGGGCCATAACCACTGCATGCTATAAAGACTAGCTTAACCTTTGATTAAACTGACAAAAGTCATTTAACCTTCTTAATAAAAATTTGTATACATCATCATGAACTTGCATGTGTTGTTAAACATTAGATATAGCTTTTATTTGTTACAAGGTTAAATAAAAAACAAATTATATAGATGCGGTAACTTTTTATTAGGCTTCCAATTTATATAAATTGAGGGAGAAAAGGGTACTATAAAGATTGTAGTTCTGTTCTGTTTAACTGTTTGTTTTATGCAGGCCTTTTTTTTAAAGTAGGGAAATCTTCCAAAGATACCCACTGCCCCTGGGGAAGGAGCCGTGGGTTATGTCTGATTCTTACCGACTAAAACCCTACTGTGTTCCGTCGAGCCGCTTTAATGATGCGTTATTGGTTGGAATTCTTCCGCGACCTGTTTTACGCAGGCCTGTGATATTTGTACAGGGTGTCCAGCAGCAGATTTCAATGTTTGAACGCTTCTAGTTTTAAAACGCGACGTGCGAGTGGGACGCGGGGGGTGTCATTCTGCGCGTGAGTTCTGCGGATTTTTTAGTCGCCATGGAGCAGTGGAGCGGAGAGCATCGCGCTTATGCTATTGAGGCATACTTTTCGGGTGATTTCGCTGGCGAAAACACGCCGTCGGTTTAATAACCATTATCAAATTCATCGTTTAAGAGATGGACCTTCGATAAATTTGATACAGTCGTGGCTAGCAAGGTTTAGGACTACAGGTTCAGTCATTAATAACCCTAGGTCGGGACCAGCACCATCTGTATCCACGATAGAAAACATTAAACTTGTTATGAATTCTGTAATTGAAAATCCTCGTTTATCACTTCGCACACGTTCGTCGATATTGGGAATTCCTAAATCGTTTTTCAGGTCATTATGTGAAAAAAGGTTAAGCTCCATCCATACTAAATTCAGATTATTCAAGATTTGTTACGGCTCATACTGCTAATGTGTCAATGAATTCAATGCGGCAGTTATTTCCTGAAAAACACATATCCCGAAACGGCACCATCCCGTGGCCACCCAGGTCACCAGACCTAAGTCCATGTGACTTTTTCTTGTATGGCTATCTAAAAACTGTGGTTTACCAATCAAATCCAACAACCATAAGACAACTGAAGGAAAATATCCGGGCTGAAATAAACAGAATTCCCAGTTCACTTTGCAAACAAGTTTTTCTCAACATGCGGAATAGATTGAGGAGTGTGTGAGAGTAGAAGGGCGGCATTTGAAAAATGTAATTTTCAGGAGATAAAATCCGCACTCATCTTCTTTTGACTTTAATAAAAATATTTTGTTTAGAAATAATACTTCTTTTTTTACAAGCCCTCAAACATTGAAATCTGCCACTGGACACCCTGTATATCTCTTTTTTTATCACAATTAATATATATAAGGAATACAAGGAACACTTGATATGTCTCTTGTCTTGAATCAAACATCCTTAATGAATTATGATACCTACTTTTTGTACCTGTGTACCATATTTTTACCATTTTATTTTATACTTGGGTGCTCATGCATTAAAATTACGCGAGGTTTATGGGAATACTAATTTTACGTAAACTATTATTCTAATATAATGTTTAGTTAGTAGTTATTTAAGTACATAGTTAAATTTTCAAGGTATTAAATAAAAAATTAAGTTTAGGGACATACCTACTTAATCTCTCTTTGCACTGTTAAATAGGGAATTTAATATTTGCATTTCAATTATAGTTTTCATTACGTTGTTGTTCTCAAAGGGAGTTATGCAAAAAATATGGCATAACTACCCTCGTTTATCTTATATTCACCAAGATACAGTTTTAATTTTGTCAGACCAAAAGTGTTTTACCAAAGCCCTAAAGAAATCTCTATTCATGATTAAAGTTTCTGAATATAAGAGGTATTGAATTTGGCTTTTTGCCAGCTCACAGTGAATGGTGAATTTCTCGGCCGCCTCAGTGTGCAGAAGTGCAATGCACAGATATACCTACCAAGTATCAACCGAGAAAGTAGTGCAAACATTTAATGCACAAGAGTGTATTTATAACCATTGTGCATTTGGCCTTGCCACGAATGCTACAATTACAGCGATGGCTTGCTAGATGTATTAATTATTTAATATCGCGCCATGTTTACTGTTAAAGGAATTATAACTTGTTTTGCGTCGTATTTTTTTTTGTACAGCTTATTTTAGTTCACAGTTGACAAAAAATATGCTTACGCTGTATATACAAGATAACCCTAACAATCCTGTGCTAATATTGGTCTAGAAGCATTTTTAGGTACCTATTACCTTAGCTTATATTATTATCCGTTGTTCTCAATTCTTAACAAATTAATGTATTCGGCTTTATTTTTCCGCTACTAAAGGATGTTTGAAGTACATTTTTTGTTGAAGCTAAAATCTTAATCCATTCTTTTGCTGATTTAATATATGTTGCTCAATTTATTTTATAATTACTAACTTATTTAATTTTAGATGAATTTATTTATGTGATGATATAATTTTCGAAATTTGTTTTGGACGTGCTTTATTTGTAATTAGATACCCAGACACATTTTGTTTTTTGTTTTGCTGTATGTACTTATTTGTTATTGATTTTTTTTTTAAAGTTTTAATTGCATGTAAATTTTTAATTTATTTTTGATTTTATTTAATTTTTTTTTCGTGTCATGTAACTGTAAATGGAAGACACAGGCTCCTGAAAAACAGTTCTTACTATCTTAGGAGCCTGGGTCGCTCTTATTTGTAAAATGTTTTAAGTGGAATAAATGATTTATTTATTTATTTATTTATTTATTCCGGATTATAATAGAGCGGTAAATGTTCCGCTAGAAGTTTCAGCCAACGCTATTCGTATCACGAATGTTTATGTATTTAACAGTCTATTTGTACCTTTAGCCAGATCTTTGGCAAAGCCAAGAGGCACGCACATCAAACTGTATCGGGGAGATGGGAATGCTAACGGTTTTATTTAATTAGATAGGTACTAGCTTTCCACCCACTTTGTCTAAAACCTAGTCAATTATATGCTAAAAACGTTCCCTTGAATCATATTATATTAAAGTAAACATCAAAATCTGTTGCGAAATTTTAAAGATCGGAGCAAACAAACACACAGACAGCGGAAAGCGACTTTGCTTCATACTATGTAGTGATATGTTTTATATGCATTGTTTTTCAGAGTGCAGCGTTACGAAGAATTAGCATTAGATCCGAACAACACAACGCCCCGGCTTCTAAAGTTCCTAGGAATAAACCCAACGACGTCTGTCGAGGAGTTCCTCGTCTCTCACACGAATGTCGAAGTGTCCGGCGTCAGTTCCACATTCAGGGTCTCCCGCGAAGTGCCTTTCAAATGGAGGAATGTGCTAGATTACAATTATGTAGAAGAAATACAGGTTGGTTTTAAGAGCGTTTTTTGGCATTCGATTCTAATGCATTCATCCGACCTTTTGATCGTCATAGGAATCTTTATGTCATTTTTTTTAAGTCTGGTACTAGTATAAATTTCACAAATAAACTTTATCAATACAACAGATGTCAATGTATTTGCTGCATACCACGCAAGGGAATAATGTACCTGCTTCTTATTCACTGCCACCTTATAATTATTCATATATATTATGCCTATACATTCAAAGAATTCTTAGCAAGTGTAACGTGTAGTAATTTCCTGGTGCATAATAAAATATCTCTAAGGTAAAATTATGTAGGTACAAAAATGTATACCTAAGGGGTTTTTTAATATACGTCATATTTTCGGTGAAATGTTTCATCTCCATATCTAGACAAGCTATTTACAAACAAGAAAAGATAAGATTCTATTATTATTAATTATCATAAACATGTGTTTATTGTGTTTCTTATCTTTTATCACGTTTGTTAATTTAACATTTATCTATGACAACAATCAAATACTTATCATACAAATTCCCTGATTTAGTTTACATCAATACAATTAATGTCAAGTACTTTTATGTCAATTGCTTGTGCATTGTACGCATATCACTATCAATAGGATTGCGTAGTAAACATAGGAACCCTAATATATACGTCATTAATTATCTGTACTTTACGATTTACGATATCTATACTAATATTATAAAGAGGAAAAGTTTGTAATTATGTAAGTATGTATGTATGTATGTATGTATGTATGGTTTTCACGCATAAACTACTGGACCGATTTCAAAAATTCTTTCACCATTAGAAAGCTGCATCTTCACTGAGCAACATAGGCTATATTGCATTTTCAAAAAAATTAGAGATCCTTACCAAAAATGCAATAATGTAACCCAAGGTGTAAAAAATTTCTTAATAAAAATGCTCGCGTGCGCTGCGGAATCTATTGAAGATAGAACAAAAAAATGTTCTATGGTATTATAGAATGGATCAATATCTACAAGAAAGTCCGCGATACCATATGTCCATCTTCAGTAGTTATGTTACTACAACAACTTTTTTACGTTTTCAAAATAAATAGAAGTGCCGACAGTAATCAAACCATGTTATCCATACACATATATTAATCCTTATCCCATTAAATGATGTTTTATTATAGACTGTTTCAATACCAGCAAAATACTTTTTACATGACTTTTCACTGTCACGATATCGCTATCTATGCGGGTAAAACCGCAGGGCATTGCTAGTTCTCTATAATTTAAACGTAGTATTTTTTAAGCCTATTCAATACAAACATACAAAAATACAAATGTTTCCTGTTTATAATATTAGTATAGATCAATAAAATATTAAATCATGCATATACGAAAGGATTGCATTTCTAAGATCGTCAATCGTTTGTAATTTATATGAATCATGGAGTAAGAAATTTTCCACAACGATTCTATAATTGTATGTATATCTTTAATAATGACTATTATGATTAATTACGTCTATCTTCTATATCAAATCAAAAAGAAATCGTTATAAAATATGGTGATATGTGTATTTGATTACTAGCTGCTCCGCGCGGTTTCACCCCCGTGGCTCCACTCCTGTTGCCCGTAGCGTGATGAAATATAGCCTATAACCTTCCTCGATAAATGGGCTATCTAACACTGAAAGAATTTTTCAAATCGGACAAGTAGTTCCCGAGATTAGTGCGTTCAAACAAACAAACTCTTCAGCTTTATAATATTAGTATAGATAGGGAATGACCTGAATTTGTAATTATTTTAATTGTGATTTTTATTTCAGATGGCTTGCAAGGAAGCATTAAACTTGTGGGGATATAAACTTGTCCAGAATGCAACACATATGACCAGCAAGGATTTTTATCCTCTAGACAATTACACCCTCACTCAGTGACTTATATTAATTAACTAAGAAAGGAATAGGTACAATATTGTATGTGAAGATTGTAATACGTTTTTTATAAGGTAAGCTTCCTCTTCTTTGTATTCTTAAATATGTTCCTGTTATCAAATACAAGTAGTCTAATAATAATTTGTGAAGCTGTAAATTGAATTAAAGGTTAAAGGAAACGATAATTTTGGTCTAGGAATAAAGGCCTATTCAAACAAGAGTGGTTACTGCTCTAGTTTGATGAAGCCTTCACCATGTTATGTGTACTTTGTGTCAAAATAGTGATTTCTAATAAGAACTGTTTTAATCTACTCAACTTATTACTAATATATAAGGAACTTGATTTGATTAATACGTTTAACGTATTCCCAATTCCTATTATTAGCAATCATCTAGTACTTCATTATATCTTTTACCAGATTTCCAAACCTATCCGATGTGTTAATCCAAGTTACCCTCTATACACATATAGAGGGTAACTTGGATTTATTGTAATCGGTTCAGTAATATTTGCGTGAAAGAGTAACAAACACACACACATCCTCACAAACTTTCGCATTTATAATATAGTAGGAAACATTCCTCTATGAAAGATAAGCCTAAGTGTGTATAGATTGTCTAATCTAAAAATGAACGCCCCTCCACTGTGTTTACGCTCACATTCAAAGTACGTGTATAGACGCAATACACACAAATTGGTCTGCCTCATTGGTCGTTCAGTCCTCCAGTCCCGTCCATGCCCGAACGACAGGACCAGTTGGCCAACTAGTGCATAAATGACGCGATGCACGACAGAACGGACGTGTCATTCCGTACATAGCGCGCTCTCCCCGCCATACAATGCTAGGCACCTGAACTGATCGCCCGATTAGTTGACAAATCAGTGCGCGAGTGTCAAAGTTTGCAGTAGAATTGACGCGCGCACACATATAAAGTGGTTCAATAATTATTTGTCCTCACACATTGAAACAATTAAGTTTAGTGGAGGGGCGTTCATTTTTAGATTAGACAATCTCTAGCATGTTTTTTGTAAATTAAATTTGTTTAGATAAGTATTATCGAAAATATTATCGATATAATACTGTCGAAATACGATATATTTTAATTTTTAACACTAGCTGTGCCCCGCGATTTTACCCGCTAATGGCCTGTATCAATAGGATAATTAATACTCTATATAACACCGAAATAATTTTTCAAATTGTTCTCTCAAATGTAATGTGTTTGTTGATGCTTCACTTCTATTGGCCAATGAAAGGACTAACATACAACATACACATATTTTAATTTTATGGCTAATATATTATTTATTTTGTTTGTTACAGATCAACTTCATTATTTATCTGTCATGCAAGTTTATATAAGGATAATAATCAAGGAATTTTAAATTCAACTTTATTTCATGAGACTAAAGGTACACATTAAAAGCATTTACTATATTTATTTATTTCTGAATATGGCTAATCATATCAGTATTAAATTGATTTCTGTGTTAACATTTCGACATTAAAAAAGTAGTGAAATTATTTATTTTTATTATAAACACATTGCAAAATGACTCTAATTGTATTTGTAGTTAATTTTTAGTGTAAATTATTTGGTATGTTGGTCTGAACAACCATAAGGTGTGTCTGCAATTTAAATTATTTCTTTATCTGTTACAGTGATATATTTTATTTAGATATAATTGTAACGTATTGTACTATTGAAAATGTGATTTTCTTAACAATTATTTTCTTCAAGAAAGTTTGAATGTATCAGTGATTCTCTTTTACCTATTTATCATGTTATTGTTCAAGGATTTATAATAGTTCTTATATTTAGTTTGTAATATAAATCGACGATACTTCAAATAATAGGGAATAAGGGAATATTCTAAGCAATTTTTAAGAATGTAAATGAATGCATTAGGACACTTATATATGTTAGGTTCAACACTAATAATTGTTTGTACCTATTGACTACATTATACTATATCTTAACTAAGGATTGTTGCTGTGGTATACTATGACTGTGTGGGTCTTGTATAAATTTTTATAATGTAAAATGAACAAGCGTTGGTTCTGCTAGCGATCATCCAACTTAAAAAAAATATGCACTCTTTGAACAAATTAAATTTATAGAAGATCCATTGATATTTAATAACTGAAACGTGTTAAAAGTATTAGTGCCTTTACCCACAATAAAAACTTCGCGACTTTGCTTTTAAACAGTTTTACATATTTGCACACATTAATGCAAAAAGAACAATGCAATCGACTTCGAACATACACAAGGGGGGTAGTTTGATTATTTAGACATGCGGCAAACAATTGTTTATAGAACGGTAGGATATAGTTGTTTTTTCAAACATAGGTACTTAGAATTTATCGAACAAATTGTTTTAAAAAACAAAAGTCCTGGTTGTGTGAAACGCCGTAGGTGTTGAATATCAAAACGTAAAAGATGGACCATGCATTAGAGGTTAAAATTGCTTGATCAATAAAGTGTAGATACGATAAATTAGTGAGATTTTAAAAACAAACAATTTTTACCTCTTACACTTTCACATTGTTAAATTAAGGCTTAGTCGACTATCAATAATTTTAGCACTCACGGAATTGAATTGTATGCTTCCATTATAGTTGTCTTATTGTAGTTTAGATAGATATCGACATCTTACAATATGGACTGAGATATTATAATGTCACGATTGAAACTCGGTTAGGCGCTACATCGGTGTGTTTATTGTACATATTTTAGTACTGTTCGAATAAAATAAAATATTGAAAATCGTATTCAAACGGACAATCCTGGCGTTATATTATAAAAGTGTGGTATTTTTGCACGATTATACACGACTTTTGATCATGGATTTTGTGCGTCAATACGCTTGCAAAGCACAAAGATCTGAATTGTTATTGCATATCGTGAATAAGCTTAAATTTTAATAATGCTATACAAACACATTGCAAGTAGGGACACGAACAACTGCATTATAGTATGCTTGTTAAAACATTTGATGCGCATTGGAAGGGGAACGTTTATGAGAAAATGTGATCTCCGTCCAGATAAATCAATTGTGTTATAATTATATGACAGTTCCTGCTGTGAAATGTATGAATGCAAATGCATAATGCCAAACATATACATTTTAGCTTTTATAGGATATAGAATAACTATTATCCGTACAGAATTGACAATATAGCTAACGATTTACTCACCGTTTATTATTTTAATTGATTTTATTTTTGGTATTCCTTAATGCAAAGTAATGAATTATTACGGCTATGTTATGCCTTATTATCAATTGATCTGTTGTAACAGTGATGAACTTATTGTATGAAGATTGTAGGTGTCCTTAAGATAAATTTTAAGCACTGTTGTAATTCAATGATCGTCCAAAATAACATTGATTTATCAATAAAAAAAATATTAACAATGGCGGCGGTTTGGTATAAATAGAATTGCGAATAAATGAGTGAAGTACAGTCGAGGAAAATATTAGTCATTGTAATTTTTAAAAGTGTGCTCAGATATCATATCGGTAAAATATTAAACGCCTACAAGCGTATACGTTTACCTTTTAGTGTGTGTAGCTATTCGATACGAATAGACCACTTAGGTCACAATTGTCCGTATTTAAGCAAAAAGGAACCACCCAGCAAAAACGCACTTCTGAGATATCAAAGGATTTACAAAAACATTTGCAGCTCTGTCATATGAAGTAAAATTAAAATTTATTTTATTTAAATTCATTGATAAATTACTTATTTAAGTATGTGTACATAAATTTGCTCTGAATATTCTTAAACTTTCTAGATAATTAAGAAAATGTGCATGTGGTTCCTTTTAACATTTATCAATTGATAGGTTTTCTCTTATACAAAAAGGAACCACATCCCAGGGATTTAATGATATAAATGAAACTATGTATTTATAATATCGTAATTAAAGCTTTAATTAATAAAATATATAAAATAATACTTATATAGGACGTTTATTCGACGTTATCATCAAATTGGATTTCGAAATCCACCGTGTCTAGTCCATCTATGTGGTCTTCTATTGCATCATCACTAATGAGACCGTTATAAAAACTGTGCATCTTGTGGAATGAGATGTAATATGGACTGAATATCGCTAGAAGGTGAAGAAAGCTTCTCCAGAGGCAGCGACGTATAAGGTTCTTCGTTATCTTCTGTAATAAAAAGAAAAAAGCTTTAAATGAAAACAATAAAGCCGCGTGGCTTTTATACGTAGGTAGGTATATGGCGACAGCAAAATATTATTAGTTCTTATAAAGCCGTGTCCCTACTAGACGACTAAGTATGTTGTATGTACATGCGCCATGTACAAAAAACTGGATAAGTGCGAGTCGGACTCGCGCAACGAAGAGTTCCGTACCATTATCTATAAAAACGCCAAAAAAATCACGGCTTTTGTATGGGACCTTCTTAAATATTTATTAAGCTATTGCATAGCTTCTATCGCGGGCCTTGAGCGCGGGGACCGAATCGAGAAATTCCGTTACGAAAAAATCTCACGCTCTCCACTCCGACGGGCTCGGAGGTGTGGCTTGAAGGCATGCTATGCAATAGCTTTACCGCGGCAGTCCTGTTTTAACTTGTTAAAATTTTGAATTTCGCAGGCTAGGGCCTTGTTCCGGTCAAAACAGTAGCCGCGCGAGTTTTAAAATCAAACAAATAATTATATGCGCTGAATGATGTGGCTGAATGAAGTACTGAATCTGAATCTAAACGTATTTTACCAAAATAGTAGGTAGGTACCTAGATCATCGAGAGTTATTTTTAAAACAGGGTTTAGACTTTAGTAGTTTAATCTCACAATGACAGATGAATCGTAACAAAATGACTCTTAATTCGACTCGCCTTCGTGAACAACGACATTGTCGTTAAAATACGTAAATCCACAGAGGATTCCTCTTGTACTTACTTAATGAACTATCTTCTTAAAATCACACCACAATCGGGAATGAATCAAAAGTGGATAAAGCGTACCTGCATCTCAGATTCATTAAGTACTTAAATGCATTAAATAAAACTACTTACCCGTTGTATCTTCATTATTATCTTCGGTGTTCGTCTCCAATGCTTTTCTTACCAATTGCTTGCTTATTTATTTATTACTAAACATTTTCACATTTGATTTTAAAGGTAATTAACAAAAACAATAGAACTTACTTCGCGGAGGAAAAAAACACCGTCACGTATTCGAACTACTTCGCTGAATGTCACCTATATTGACAGATGTTCGACGTTTTACTTAAAAAATTGGAGTTTTGCACTTAAGTACGTTGTTTAAAGATGAGAAGCATTGTAACAAGTCAAGGCATTTGGTTCCATATAGCGATGATGGGTTTCAGAATGTTTTACAATATTTATTTATGCATAATAGAACCGAATGCTTGTGGTTTTATTTTGCAATAAAAAATTACAATTAAATTATGTATTTATTTTACGCATAACCATACCATAGAAGCCTGGTTCCATTTTGTGTATTAAAAATAATTGTTATTAATAGAAATATGTGTAATGTATAATGGTACCAAGTAGGTGTGGATCTGTTTTGTATAAAATGACATGATAGTAATATCGTTTATTTGTTTGAACAAAGCAGTCCCGTGGTGCTGTGGTTCGGTTTTGCTTAATATGGTATTATTCGTTGTTGCTGGTGGTTCCTTTCTGCTTTTAGTATACCTTGCTTCCAACGTAAAAATCATGTGGTTCTTGTTTGTATAAGAATTTAGACCACTTTTGAATGAGTATTCTTCAATAAAAGTAAAAAACGAAATTTGTCGAGTGGTTCCATTTTGCATAAATACGGACAATTTTGCTAGACTTAAGCGGTATAGACATTGTAACGAAACGACGTCATACCTGTAGTGAGATTTATTAAGTGCACTTGATTTTAAGGCAATTATCATTAAATCGTTTGGATCAAATAATTTTAGGCAAATCGTGAAGTAAGGCAACATTTCATGGACTAATGTGTCATCGAATATTACGTTAGATAGGTATTCATGTATTTGCAAATATACTATACAGCGTTGATAACTCGATATTATGTGACGATTATTATAAATGCATATAAAATTCCAGATGACATAAATCAGTTCCTAAAGTACGGCAACACCAAATTATTAAAAATATCATAAAAGTACATATTTAATATCTATAACAAATGTATGATATTATCTTTAGTGTAATAAAAATTAGTTTAGTTTAATATTTATAAGCTTAGAGTCAATTTGATTACATTTCTCTATACAAGGAAGTCGATCGAGTGCACTAGTTAACATGCAACGCATCAAAAGCTTTTATGTATTTTGTCAAATTATATTCTAAAATATTGTAGGATATGGAAAAATATCATGTAAAACGTTAGTTATTTTATAAACGAAAATATATATTAGTTTTTAAACGAATACGTAATCTTTTAAATTATTATTTTGTTTGAGTAAAATATTTTATTTTGTAGTCATTTATATAAGTTGTAGGTTCGATATTTATCAAAGGATTTTAGTCTTATTTCGTAGTACATACGATCTTTTATCGTTTGTGCTGGCGATGTACGCCCATATAAAAATGTAATGACCAATAAATATACGTATTGTTTTATTTTAACTAGGTTTTGTTTATATTTTAAGAATTAGCTGTTTTAGTTTAAGTAACAAGGCAATAATGATGTGCTATCTTTTATTGTTAATTTGTTTAATTTACTTCTTCCAATTATTATTGTATGTTTACGTTTACTCTAGTTTAAACAGACTTCATATGATCGTTGTGAATAATGGATATTATGTTACTAACTATATAAACTATTAATATTGTAATCGAACCATTCGGCATCTTTACACAGACTGCATAATATATGAATGCACGATTGTGTGTAATATACATCGGTATCTTGCCTGCATAAATAAGTATATATTATATTATGGTAAATATACAGTTCATTTTAAAATAGATTTCACATTGAATTCATTCCTACAATGTGATGTTAATGAATATACTAGCGACGACGTTTCAATTTCTCTTTTCTACGTACGCTCGCTATTTTAAATAAGATATGAAAATAAATAATTGATTAAGTTTAAAATTGTAATGTAATTAATAAAAGCTGAGACTTAATGATATTCGAAATTGATTTTCTCAATGTTGGTTCCTATCATAACCGCTAGATGTTATAAGATATAATAATACCATACAAGCATGGAACGTCGTCGCTAGTGTGTTCTCGAGAAAATGTAAGCCTCTGAAAGTTATCTCATTGTTAAGACACGGTTTTAGCCGAGCTGTGTATACTTAATACTGCAGTTATTAAATTAAACCACTGATGCTTATGTAATAAAACTTTATACGAGTCAATGAAAATCATCAATTACTATTTAAGGTGACATGCTTCCTGATAGATTTGACAATATATTCGGTTATGCCTTTACATATTGTAGTGATATAGGGTAATGTATTGCATGATAGCGGTAAGATACTCATTGTTGGCTCTGTATCATAAAAATTACAAAATGCCACGTGGCATACATACGCACAATTTACATTGTAAGGGGAAGTAGGGGATTGTTGGCGTTATCTTAGTGTTAGAGAGTAGTCGGAGGGGTTAATGTGATAATAGATACGCTTTGTTCTGCTTTTAGTTGTCACAAATACGGTTCTATTGAGTGCAATTGATATCAAGTACATGGCTCAGTATATCAGCTGTAGTAATTGGTGCATTACTTTTTCATTAACATAATCAATGTACTTAATATCTCAACTATCATGGCATCGTAAACAGCTAAATAAATATTGATTCATATTTTATCAAACGATTATAAACATTCAACTTTAACATTTTACATTTAAAATTTCCATTCATGTTTTTGTTGTTTTTATGAACGGAGCCACTGTGACTGGCTGGAACCAGTGTAAATTTTATATCATATCATTAGCATATTGTTGTAAGGTTTAAATACCTATGTTTTAAGAAAATTCTAAATATTATAATTTTATGTTGACTATAATATGCACGTTTGCTTGAGCTTACCAATCGAAAAGGGTTTCAAATTAAAATGCTCGTAATTTAATATTATTTGTGTCGTTAATTTTTTTATGTTGAAATTATCTGTACTCGAATTGAAATTATATTCCAAAAATTATTAGTTATTAGACAGAATTTGCATTATAGTTAAAATGATATTTTATATGGTTCAATTAATATATTATGTCAATTTTGTTAGCGAAATCGAAAGCAATAATAAAATTAAAGTTAAGGATATTAATCCGAGGAAGTGTGAACTCGTAGGTTATAAGGGTAGCCTTATTAGAAGTAAGAAATACGAATGAATCATACAAGATGTTAAAATTTTATTCTGTAGTACTGGATTAGCACGGCCAGCGTTGTCGCATACAATGTAATGTTTTTATTTAAATAAAGTTATAGGATCAGACTGAAATTTTGTTTTAATTTTCAGTATAGTATATAAAACCCTATAATATACCCCTATAAAATGGACAAACCATGTTTTGAATTAATTTCTTTTCGATAAGTAGTCCGCGACGCGACGATATGAATATTTAAAACCAAATGCCATCATTTAATAACATTATATAGCATACTCGAATATTTTTCAATAGATAAAACAATATACCTAACAATAATAATTATTGCCCCTTCAGAATAGTTACCTACCTAACTATTCTGAAGAACTTAGATTACAAAATGTTAGGTAATAATAAAATATATTTTCTTTTTCACATTAGGTAAGTATTTATTACACTTATTCATATATCAGCGGGCACATTAGATTTTATAACAAATTACTAAATACATCATAACGACTTTTAATTCTAATAGTTTCATTCTTATAAGGTTTTGATAAATTTTCTAAATAATTTCTCATTAGATATGCCGTGTTCGGTTCTGGAAAAATTATGTCTGAAACAAGCAATAAGAATTATAGTGTGTCGAGGGAATGAGAACAATATTATCCTAAGCAGTAAATAACAATTTAAGAACCCTCCCACAGCGCTAACATCGAAAAACGGTATGAAATAAATTTAGCTGTTGTAGGCGGAGTGAAGTATGCTGTATTGAAAAATTTGCTGAAAATACGAAAGGCAATTTGCGTTTATACAAGTAAAGTAGGTTTAACCATGTGTAGGTTTCTTATAGAAAATACATTATTGTTTCTGAGAATTCTCATTCTCTTGAATATAAAGATCGCTATTTAATATACTCACTTAGGGCCCATAAACTCATGAACACTACGAGGAAGCAGCAAGTAATGACTCCGAAAATATTGAGTGTCAGCAGAAGTTTAGTGTGCCTGTCTGGCTCCCCATCGCTATATATAAGTAACTATTATTATTTAATACTTACTGAAAATATATATACTTAATAAATACTTCTTTAGTACCTACCTACCTATAAAGGTTTCCCAGAAACTTGTGTCTACATACCAATAAAATACTTAAGTGTACCTACCCATAAAAGGTAGAAATAAAATATGTAAGATAGTTCACTTAAAAAAACTAATAATGTGTGAGAAGCTATTCTATAAAATCAGCACTTATTAATTACAATTAACTTGATCACTGACGGTGGTGGACTAATGGTGGAGGTAAGTAGGTGTTGTATGTAATAAATAAAAATTATTACTCTGTGTCTATAGAAGGCTGATATTACCTATTTGTTCATAAAGAAAATTAAAAAATGTATCAAATGAGCCTGAACCATAATTCTATTATTCTAATTATTACTCATAAATAAACACCCATTCCACGTGTGTTTAACAATACGATTACGATCAAAGTAATAAAAGATTTGGCGAAAATAAGAAGACTCCACATTTTTTTCATGATCAGAATTTAATTCTATTTGTGGCCGTTTGTAGAGTAAAACACATGAAGGAGGTAGTAGACTTTAGATAAAAAGGATGTATAGACCTTAGTACCTATAGACTACATACTTCTATAATTTAACGTTTCGAAAAGTTACCTGTCCACCGTAAAATGACAGATTTTAAAAAATGATTCTTATGCTGTGTTCTCAAGAAATTTAATTGTACACATATTGTACATACTTACCTATTATATTTGCCAGAAAAATTCCATCATCTAATATAGGTAATATAAGCTACTTGAAAGTTATCTAATACCTTGAAACAAAAGCATGCTCCATCTTGAGTTAAATAATATGTAATAAATAGTATTTCTTCAAATTTCATCGAAGGTTTAGGTTGTTGTCACATGGAATCCATAGAAAAAAGCTTGAAAATGAGTTGAGTGTGAGTGAAAATGAAACTTTTTATTCGACCAAAATTAAAAATAACTTTCTTTGAAACAAATACACAACCATCTTTTTATTTTTGGCATCGACGTCATCGACACGACGTCACGTGGCGTTAAAAATAAATTATTTTTAAAATAATTATTAGTAGGTAGATACTTGTAACGTCATTGATTGTTGGTGCAAAAAGTAACTGTTTTTTTACTGTATGAAAAACATACATAACTAAACAAATATTGATTATTAAAAAAAGATTAAAAATAAAAAATCTACAAGGACATGTTGGATACCTATATAATGTGGAAAGTAAACAAAAATATTATGCAAGCAAAGTAAGCGATTATAAATTATTATTACGTAACCTTAGTTAAACATAAACTGAAAGCAAAATGAGAAGATACTTATCTACCTATCAATCCTGAAAAAACCAAACCGCTGACTATATACTTACCTAGTCAGTAGGCATGTGCCTAGGTACTTACTAATTACTATATAGTTAGGTTATAGGTAGGTAAAGTTTTATCGTCAGTATTTTTTGTTAAATTGTTTGTAATAAGTACCTAATCTACATTCTGCAATGTAAAAATTTTAACATATGGAAACACAATATTCATATAGGTATCTTGGCATAGTCAGCGTTTAATTTTCCCTAATTTCTTATATGGTTCGATACTGCCTGCATATAATTCATATAGGTTCTTATAATATTTCCCTTTTCATACCAACGATGATATTATGCATAGGAAATGATACCTACCCTATCTATCATGCTAAAATTCGTGACGATCAAATATAGAGTCATAGGTAACAAACACTACCACAATTTTCGATAAATTATTTGCAAAAAATATGCCTTCATAATATAAAGATTATACGATACAATTTTCTAAGACGAAATAACCAATAACTGAATAATACCTAGATCACTGATGACTGTAATCAAAATTACGGAATCCCTCAGCGTTAATTTCGAAATAAAATTGCTTTTCCTCAAGAACTCCTTTCAATCACCTTGTTGATATTTTAAAAGTAAATTCAAATAATATATTTTTCCAAAAAGAGCTTTGAGCGAAAGCTTCAGTTTGGTGAACTTTGGTAAAATGGAGAACAAATTAAATTTGTTTAAATTTAATTTGTTCTCCATACGCATAATATCTAAATGTAGGTATATTATATGTATCTACTTATGCAGGCATAGGTATATAAAATAAAACGGTTGGTTATCGAAAATAGTACTTAATTTATTTATTTTAAAAAATACACACAAGTATGCTGTAGGTATTAATAATGTGCAATATTATTCTGTCTCGCCATTTAATTGTCTCGCTAAATATTTCGTAATCGTAATCAGTCTTTGTAGAAGTTATGACCCTTGTCAACATTATTAAATATCCTTGTCAAGTTCATACTGGTAGGTCGTGTTATATATTCACAGCATATAATGTTCCTAGAAATTTTATTTCGCACGTTGTTGTAAATGTAGCTTTTAAATAGCAAAATGCTTTCTAGGTCAGATAAATTTCAAAGTTACCGGTTGTTTCATATTGGAAATGCATTTTCCGTATCTAATGAGGCGTATAAATACAGAATCCATATATCTTATATATTAAATTCTCGTGTCACAATGTTAGTCTGCATACTCCTCCGAAACGGGT
>CAJQZN010026413.1:0-27714 GCA_907164685.1 Colias eurytheme
GATACGGGAGCATAAAGTCCGTTCACATTAATTACTGCATTGACATTCACTTAAACAAGGGTCAACTTCATCAGTTTAATGACTTCCCAGTTAAAACGACTCCTTGCTTTTGTGGATAGCTATTTACATACAAAAAGTTCTTTGAAATTTGTCGTCGATTGGTGTGGTGGTTTACTTCTATTGTAATTTTGTCTAGCAATCCTCATTTTATAGTATCCTTACTGTACAGTGTGTTTGTATGTATTTCTTTAATGTCGTAATAGAGCGATTTCATGGTATGATTTTCGGTCTGGACTCTGGAGATAGTTAGGAGGCTTAAGACCTTTTTAGCGTAGGGAAATATCTTGTTATAAATATGATTTGTTACTTGATGATACTTTCATGATTGTAACTCGGGATAACTGCTTTTTAAAAAATATTTATAACGCCACAAAAAATGCTAAAACAATCTAAAAGAAATTCTTAGAACTTTTTATTCTTAATTCCGAGCTTACAATACAAACACCACCAAATCTCATACGTCTAAAATAAATCCACTAAAATGATTTACACATCAATCGAGCACATTAATCATAGAATTTATTGAACTTGAGGTTAGCATTATTAATCCATTAAAATATTTTAAAAATAAATCGATATAAAAATATACATTACTCTTATGACCATTACGTAAAAATGTTATGTACACTTTACCATTTCATTTTGGCTCCCACGCGTTTTGGATTGGATCCAAGCAATCAAAAACTCATACAATGTTTGATATACAAAAGATTCGTATTTCATACGTCTTATTATAAAGAGTAATTTTAGTGATGCTAAATAATAAAATACTTATGTGACCGCTTTACCCGTGTTGTGTTGTTTCACATTTCGATACTAATTCATTTTTTAGTGAGAATAGTGTTAGATTTTCTATTATACGCCCGATTTTCTATTATAGCTTACCGCCCGCGGCTTCGCCCACTTTGTCAAAACCTAATAAATTATATACTAAAACCTTCCTCTTGAATCACTCGTTCTATTAAAAAAAACCGCATCAAAATCCGTTGCGTAGTTTTAAAGATTTAATCATACATAGGGACATGGGACAGAGAAAGCGACTTTGTTTTATACTATGTAGTGATAAAACGATTGTGTGAATTTAGAATCATTTTACATCTATATTTATTATTTAGTATATACATACTACATATCTCGTTATTTTATTAATACGACTTAGAAATGCAGGCTTATAAACACAAATTAAAATAAACTTTATTACATATTTGAAAAAATTGCAATTTCAAAAAATACGGAACCCGACGCCGAAGCGAGGCAGGCACACGCTTGACTGCTCCTTAATTATATTTTTGACGCTTTGCCATTTCCTTCGGATGTTCACCTTTGACGCAGTGGATGTGTCAAAATTTCATAATTTATATTTATATTACAAGTGTGTTGGATTTATAATGTCAACTCTAATGCAGTACACAGACTAACTTGTTGTTGAGGTTATAAATCTTTTGAAATAGATCTCTATAGTTGTTCTATTTATTTATATAATAAAATCTACAATAGAAATTTAATTTTGTATTTGAGAGGTAGTTTTATTTAAAAAAATTACGAGAGTTTTTGGTTTTGTTTTGAATCCATTAAATGAATTGTGGTATTATCCTTTTCTAAACCTTTTTTACAACTTAAAAATAAGCCACATTTAAAAATTATACCTTCATTGTTTAAGGCTTCATTTGTTTAAAAATAAAAGACGATGACAGTTTTGATCCGATTATTAAAGAAAGCGTTGCATCACCATTTGAATACAATCGAAAAATTGTGAAGGATGCAAGAAATTCATTGTTACTATGAAATTAGGTACATTTTGGTGGGCGAATAATTTGACAATGGTCTTGAGACAATAGCACTCGTATTGTTCGTTTTGTATTGAATATGAAATAACTGTTAATTTTGCTTTTTTTTTTTCATTGGGTGTTCAACAAATTATAGGGTCTGATATACCTACAATCTACAAACCTAATAATATATTCCTTGGTTTTAAAAATAATTATAAAATGCATGAATAAATAATTATAATTTACAAGAATGTATAATTATTATACTTTTGATTTAATTTACGGCTCAGTGTCATTTAAATATGAATATTCGACGGTTTATGCAATTTTTTATGACTATCAAAATATTATAAATCGCTTGCTCTCAGTCGACACTTGAGAATTACGAGAAATTGCTCATTAACGACCAAATCACCAATTAAGCTTAAATTTCACTACCAATAAGTATGTATTGTATGTCTATAGTTAGTGCTAAGCACCACTTCTTGATTGTTGGTCAAATTTTTATGTAAACATGTACCTATATAAAATAATGTTCCAACGTAAAAATGTCACAATTTCATTAATAAAGTCGACTGGTCAATAACGACGTATGTTCTCACGATTGTGTATTGTTTTTGAAAACAAAAATATCCAATTGAGAAAGCTTTTCGGGTCCAAGGGCGTAGGCTTGCATCTGTTCAGCACATGCACCCGAGTCGACCTTACGTTCGCGAAATGACTAGTGATGGGTTAATTTATCGATATTTTATTTAAAATAAATGGAAAGGTTTATGTTCGATATTTAATTATATAAAAGAGTAAGAATTTTTATATTATTTAAATCTCGAAATGATCTGCCGATAAGTAAAAATTTATGTCAAGCAAATAAGTAATTAAGTCACTGTACAATATTTCAATAAGTTTATAAAAGCCATATAGCCCTTAAACATCATCAATGTAACTAAAGAAAATTTATATCTAAAATCTCATAGAAAAACCTTTTCACCACTGAATCTCACACTACCCTTGAAATTAATACCCGTATCGCAAATAAAGCAATCTAATTGAAACCTTGCATCAACAATATTGTATTCACGTTAAATCAAAACGTGCAGCCAAATTACCAATCGGCCGTATCTCATCTGAAACTTCAACACATATCCCATTCTATATTATCCGACTTATTTATACTTCAGCGCAACGAACTTGGTAAACAAAGGTCGCGAAACACATCCGAGTGAATTCATCGACGTTGGAAGGAACAAAGCGCATCACTGTTCAAAAGCAATATTTCACAGGCCACAAATCTGTGCGGCCGTTAATGTTTCAACCGAGCCCACTTTCGAAACAAAGAAATGCAACAGTGTCTCTCGTAAAATGGGACAAAAAATGGCAGGCATAGAAACTGTGCCATTGACTTGATATTAGTGAATCTTATGCTGAATGCTGATCTCTAAGATGCATATGCTGAAAGGGCAAATGCAAATATTAGGTAATTCTCTTAAAACAATTTTGTTAACTAGAAAAATTACATTTATTTGCCTTGTCTCTATATTCTACTAAATGTAGGTACCGAGATACTTTATATCAAGTATGTCTTTTCATACAATATTATAATAATTCCACGTATAGTCACTTTTTTGCACGGTTCTGTGTGGTTCTGATATTTTCGAACCAATTAATTATATGAATACAATTTTAAGCACCCGCTAACGTTCATTAATATACAGGGTGTCCCACTATTGGTATACTAAGCGCGAAGGAACTTGTAGTTTTGCATACATTGATCACGTAAAAAATACTTAAAAAAAAATTGGGTCCAAAATTTTTTGCTAAATTTTTCCTGAAAATCCATGTTTTCTTCTCTAGCTTCGCGCAGCCGGCATATACTGCTTCTCTAATATGAGCATTTTGTCTATGAAAACATAATCTTAAACGATAGCTCACGTGCTGGTGGCAAAGTTGGGCAGGTTGCTTGTTTTGGGTGTACACATAGAGTTTTAAGAATTCATCTATTTGAAAAAAAATGCGTCTGGATTTTTTAAATTATTTTTTACGTACTCAGCGTATGCAAAACTATAACCTCCTTTGAGCTTAGTATACCAACAGTGGGACACCCTGTATATTCTGTACATGAATACACATTAAAATCATAAGAACCTCCGAAATATTTTTGCAACATGAGGGAAGTAATGTTATTACAAATGGTCGAAATACGTGGAACAAACACTGCAGAAAGACGATATTTTGAAACTTGGCTAAATTAAAACATTTCTTTTGATTCTCAAGTGCTCCATAATAACATTGTAAATATTATTTGCATAAACATTTAACGGAGATTGTTCTTAAGTTGATTGCTCATAAAACATTGAAATATCGCGAAATTTAAAACGAAATGTTCAGGGAACGTGAGACGTAAAATTTGGCTTTCGCATGTGCGACACGTTTTTGTTTTTATTACTGTTGTAATTATTTTTTTAACCCCGTTTTGTATGGAATATTCAAAATTTCTAAAAATATAACTATTAGGTTATCTACATCTAATATGAAATATACGATAGTTAATGCAGAACTAGGAACTATGTAGGTATGTCTGAACTTCATAGAGCTAATGATGAGTCAAAAGACCAACAGGTGCTGCAATTCTAAATTATTGTAGTAATAACAAGAAATAGCACGAATTGAACACAAGATTACTATACCTAAATATTGATAAGAACAGTTCTGTAGCCAATTTTTCGAGTAGCCTGTATGATTGAATCGCATTAATAATTATTATTCATATTTGTTTCAGATGACGCATACGCTGTTATAGAAGCGCCTACGAATGAGAGGCTGCGTCTAATCTGTGGCCTGAAGCCAAGAAATCAGTTACCAGCCGTGAGATGGTACTTTGATGGAAAACCAATTGATTATCAAAGTAGGACGCGGTTGGTTCAGCAGCGGCAATGGTTAGTATAATTGACTAATACATTTAATTATTTCACTTGAATTATATGGCTAATGTTATCATTTAGGTATATAAATTGTTTGATTACTACTGCAGAGATATGATATTATTTGTGGCTTGTAATACTAAAACGGAAGTCACCAACCAGCCCTCGTCCTTCTTCTTCTTAATGTGTGATGAAATTGATGAATGATCTCTTTATATTTGAGAGAGAATAAATCTTTATTCGATTAATTTGTTCGATTTATTTTCACAATTTAGTTAAAAATAGTCACCAGCTTATTGCTTAGATTTCTGTTTATACTCTATTACAATATGCGAAAAACCCACTTGATTTGTATTATAGGAAGGCGCATAAAACACTCATAAAATCCACCAATAATAAAAATTCTATGAACCATGAAAATCGTGGTATATCATCCTAGAATTAGAATTCTCGAAAACGATATTGAACTAAATCTAATTCGATCAGAATTTACATCAATATTTACGCATTGCTATGTCGAATCTGAAAATACAGGCAATAAATCAAATGCAACTGGTCAAAGTCAATGAAAACAAACTGTCGATCATGATGTGTGGAATTGACTGGATAATGGTATTACATTAATGCTTAGAGCGGGGGTTTTGGAAATGCAAACATGA
The DNA here is from genome assembly GCA_907164685.1 of Colias eurytheme. Taxonomy (NCBI): domain Eukaryota; kingdom Metazoa; phylum Arthropoda; class Insecta; order Lepidoptera; family Pieridae; genus Colias; species Colias eurytheme. Next base: position 5,407 of record CAJQZN010026413.1, read on the forward strand.
AAATATCACATATTTCTTGTAGCGCAGAGCGTTGCGTGCTTGTAATTTTAGAGAGATTATCTGGATTTAAGTGGTTATAGTTAGGAATTTGACTAGGCGATGCTGTTTCTAAGACGTTCCTATGATTTGCTACTCATAGCACATTGTTGTGACTATGTAATTTATTGGAATTTTAAGATATAGGATATGATTTTCATAGATTAATAAACAATGACATTTACTACGCCATTTTTAGTTTTTACATACGAACATAAAAAAAAAAGATACTCTGGATATTTATGTTTTGAATTTATCTCCGAGAGAACTCAATAATATAGTTCAGATCAAATGCGGTATCTCGTTATTCGTTTATTAATCACATTCATTCAGCATTGCAGCTTATTATAATTCTGTTGAATGGTCTACCTTAAATAATTTGCAAGAAAGGACTTCTTCCTTCATACTTTCTTCATATAGCAATAAAATAATTTATATTGTTATTCCCAGGTTACGAATAAAAGGGTTCCGTGCAAAGGACGCCGGTGTATACGCTTGTCAGAACGAAGAAGATAACACTAAAGAAATGAGCGTCACCATCAAACACAAGCGCGATCTGGGAGATATTGAAGGTATTTTAAAATTAATTTGAATATTAAAAAACAAACTTCTAAAAATAGCCATGATTTCAAGCAGAGTTTGACAAAGTTTATTATCAATTAAAAATTACGCATTATTATCAATTAACTCGAAATGTGTCGTTAGATAGGATTTAAATTGAAGGAAATTAAAAGTGAGCGAGATTATTGTAATTACAGCGCTAATTATTTCTTGCAACAAAGTTTTTATGTTACTTATGGAAACGGTTTTTTAGACTCTTACGTATGTCGGTATGTGGCTAAAGATCTAGAGTTTTTAACGCAATTGCCACTTTTCCTACACTTATTATGTCTTTTGTGTAAAACTGGTCAGCATATATTTATTATTTAAGCACCTATAAACAATGTTATTAATAACATTAATCGTTTAATCAGCGTAAATAATTCATTAAAACTGTAAGCACGTGAACTCGTAGTAAGTCCTCAGATATTTTGATATGATATTTAATTGGCATCTTTATTGGCTCTCCAGATGTGTAAACATAGCAACTGAATGCCTCTAAATTGCACCGAAGCGATGAAATGTTTTGAATATAAATATTTCCATGTTTTTGAACTTGCGGATTTGGATTTTGTCGCATGCGTCTGGATTTCACGATTATTGTTTCCTGTACTTGAAATGCGATGTATTGAAATGTTTAGACTTAAATGGAAGTATTTTTAATACAGCACGTGAATACCTTAAATATCAGAGTCAGATATGGGAGTGATGCATTGAGTATAATATTATTTTTTAATAAGGGTAAAACGATCTATAATGTCTTTACAATGACTTTTAATTTTTTTTATTGTTAGAGATAAAGCTATATTATAGAGTTAAAATAGTTTTTTCCCAAATTTAAGCATACATAGGCAAAATGCGACTTTGTTTTAGTTAATGTAGTGATAAACAAAATCCGCATAACTAACATTCCTGCATAATATTCCAGAATACCAAGCAGACGATAGTCAACGACCAATGCCAGAAATATTAGCGCAGCATTCAGCTCAATTAGTTGACAACAACACTATCGTAGAAACACATAGAGAATACGACGTAAAAGATGACGATCTAGACGAGAGGAATGAAAAAGAACATCTTAACTATGGCCACGTGGATAACACTAAATCGAAATATGCACCGAAATTTAAGCACCCATTGAAAATGTTTAATATGGAAATGAAACCCGCTGGAAGCTCTATTCGGTTCAAATGTGCTGCTGAAGGTAAGACAATGTTCCACTGCTTCTTGGTGTTTTCTTTGTTTAGTTTTGTTGTAAATCATTATTTTGATCTTCGAAATAGTATAATATGTTAAGAAAGGAAAACGTCCTTTATTATACAGTATAAATTCTTCTATCTTTCTAAACTTAATCATACCTAATGTAATATTAAAATTGGCATCAAATCATTACAGAACAGATTCTCGTTCAAACTAAATTATGAACCATAATATTACCTCTCGTAAGACTACATTAAAACTATAATGATAGTCGATATGTTTACAAATAACCGCTGTTTACGCCAAGGGAGGCATTAACCCACGTTAACTAAAATGATATTCCAAACCGTAAAGCAAACAGCTGTAGTTATAAATACTTTACAACGTCGTAAACTTTCACAGGTAATCCTATGCCGAACATAACGTGGTATAAAAATAATGTGACGCCGATATCCAGGAGTTACTTCAAACCATCTTACGGTAAATGGTCCATGTCGTTGGATGAACTGACCAAAGCTGACAATGGTAATTACACCTGCAAAGTTTGCAATGAATTAGGATGCGTTCAGCATACATACTCCCTTCATATTCAAGGTAAGATTACTAATGCAACACTTACTAACATACTTTTAATATAGAGTTAAATAAGCGCATAGAAAGAATAGAAATCTAACTAAAAACATACTTCGTAGAACGGTATCCTTCAAGTCCGTACATAAAAGAGGGGTATCCTGGAAATATCACAGTGCTTGTAAACGATACGGTACAGCTCCAATGTCCACCAGTATCAGATCTAGAGCCTCTAGTCTACTGGCTAAGGCCATACAACACATCGTTGAAAGACGCAGAAGTCGGCCCTAGTGACGCGCCCACTCCTGTTGGTGATCGAATTGAGGTCTTTATTTTTGAATTAGGTGGAGGTTTTAGTCTTCAAATCGTAACTTACATAAGTATATAGACACTTAAATGATGGTGGAAGAATAGGATCACAGCAATTTTCATAGAAGCACTATTGTAATCAATAACTAACTGGTGACGGTTCTCGGTGATGGTTCACTTTCCCATAACTCATTATTTTCTAAGGCTAAAGGTTAATCTAACTCTATGTACACTCCTTCCTGCAAGATAACGACGGCTGATGGGCAAATTTATAACCGCAATTTAGTTTCCGCAGAACGGGAATTTCGATTATTATAGATGCTCCTGTCGCGATAGATTACTTCGCCTATTTGTCTTATCAGCGAGCAATCTGCGCAGATTGTGTAGGCATTTATAAATTGGATGCATCTATCTTACGATTATTAACGTGGAGATTAATGGTATGTTGTTTGTTCCTAGAACGACTATACGCAAAACCGGTGCTAACACAAGGCGCCGTCAATCAGACGAAGCTCGTTGGCCAAACGGCGAAATTCAGCTGCGAATTCCTCTCAGACCTACATCCGTCTGTTTATTGGATGTATTTTAATAAACACGAGTACATTTATAATGAGTCTACTTCGGACCCGGCTAGCAAAGAGCTGATCGTGTATAATGATGTATCTAAAGTCGTTCTGGTGAGGGCTTGTTATTAACGCATGTGTGTGGTGTGGATGCATGATCGTTTCTATCTTGTTTCTGATTTATTATATGTATTATCGTTTTCAATATCTTATTCTAATGAATGCACTATAATATTACTCCTATACATATTAAGGCCTCTTGGTAGCTTGGTAGAAAGACGCTAAATTCAAAAAGGTTTGTTTTATGTAGTTTTATATTACAAGGTGTTTTCGTGTCGCATGGAAAGCGTTTTTAAATAATATGTGATATTAATGTTATTCTCATTATTTTAGACGGAAAATCCTTCAGACATGCCAGAACAGCTAACCATTTACAATGTAACTAAAGAAGATGAAGGCTGGTATGTTTGCGTTGCATTGAATTCATTGGGCAATACTACAGCCAAAGGATATTTGACTGTTCTTGATTGTAAGTACATTTTGATTTTACATTCTCAGTCATATTAACAATACATTTGAAAAAGGCTTATGGGAACTTAGGTTTTATTTTGAGAATGAATTTACTGATAATAAACTATTAAATCACTGTATACCTAATGCACTAGTAAGAAGTCATCTTGAATATGGTTCAGTTGTGTGAGCCTCGTACGAACAAAAATATTCGAATATGTTAGTGCGAATTCAAAATAAATTTATATATTATGAATAATATATGTATTATGAAATTTAACGTATTATGCCCATTTTACCCTTTGCAATATCGTACTCTTTTTGTTCTCGCAATGATATTACAATTTAAAAGTACGACGGGAGTGTCGACTTGCACTGCTACTGATACGTAGACTACGGGACGAACAAACCACGAAACAGGCAAAATACTAAAATATTAAATAAATAAATGAAATATTATAGGACAATATTACACAAATCGACCTAGTCCCACAGTAAGCTCAATTAAGGCTTGTGTTGTGGGTACTAGACGACGATAAATATAATATTTTATAAATACATATTATATAGATATAACACCCAGACCCAAGAACAAATAATTGAGTTCATCACACAAATATTATTTGCCCTGACCTGGGATCGAACCCGGGACCGTCGGCTCAGTAGGCAGTTACTTTACCACTGTGCCAACCGCATCGTCGATAAAAGACTAAAGACCTTATCTTCCACAGCATTTCCCGTACCCGAAGCATTAGACCACGGGAAGCACACGTTGCTCATAAACATTCTAACAGCAGTACTAGGCGCGATGTTCTTCGTAGCAGCGATCATAGTGGTGATGATCTTCAAGAAACTAAAGCAGGAGAAACTAAAGAAGCAGTTAGCGATAGAAACAGCTCGAGCAGTGATAGTTACGCACTGGACGAAGAAGGTCACGGTGGAGAAGCCGCAGATGAACGGGGAACAGATTGCGAGTGGAGAGGGCTTGGTGAGTTTTGTTTTATGATAGAAGTCTAAATAATAACCATTTAACCATTTACCTACTAGGGAAGCGCGTACCATCTTAGACCACATCTTAGCTTTCCATCAGGCGAGATTGTGGTCAAGCGCTTCCCTATCTAGAGTAAAAAAAAAAGACGGGTTGCACTCCGGGAGTGCCGGCAGAAGTGAAAACTTGATTATTAACGTTCAGCATGTTTGATATTTTCGAATGGTATCCGTCTTACGCATGGAATATAAGGGCTAAAAAAAATCCGTCTTACGCTTTTTCGATCAGGTCACGTGTCCTGACGCGAGTTTAAGATTTTATACCCAACGCCGCTAAAGAAGTTTTCACTTCAAAAAAAAACAGGTTTACAACTTCTGGAGAAACATAATATATTATTCACTAGATTTCCGCCAGCGCCTTAAATTAATTTAACAGTTATTGTTAATTAGGATTAACGATGAAGCACGTTAGTAAAAGTTACGCCTACGAGTAATAAAAATTATTAAATACGAGTGCTAAAATTCATCCTGTTTTTTTTCTTATATACTTATACTTTAATTGTTGAATTGTGACTTACCAAACGATGACTTTATTCTCAAACTATAAATCTAACTATCATGGAATAGGTATTTAGTTACATGAAAATTCTATAAAAATAAGACATTTTAAGACCCAGCTTCGATTCCCGCCTCGTGATCAAATGCTTTCTATTCTTTAAAAAAATATAATCTAACTTTATATTATAATATTTCAGCTCATGCCAGTAGTAAAAATAGAGAAACAAAAGCTGTCGCAAGTACAAAACAATACGGAATCAATGTTGATGTCGGAATACGAGTTACCCGTGGACATTGACTGGGAGGTCCCGAGGGAATCTCTCTCGCTCGGCAAAGTGCTGGGAGAGGGAGAGTTCGGGAAAGTGGTGAAGGCGGATTGTGTGGGGATTGTCAAGCCATCTGTGCAGTCTGTGGTCGCTGTTAAGATGTTGAAAGGTAACATAACGTATACTTAACTCTTTCTATATACCCGCGGCTTCGCCCGCGTTTGCAAAGGAAAACCCGCATAGTTCCCGTTCCCGTGGGATTTCCCGGATAAAAACTATCCTATGTGTTAATCCAAGTTACCCTCTATATGTGTGCTAAATTGCATTGTAATCGGTTCAGTAGTTTTTACGTGAAAGAGTAACAAACATCCATACATCCATACATCCTTACAAACTTTCGCCTTTACAATATATATTAGATTAGATATTAGATACTACGGTCAAATAAATGTTATTTCTAAATAATAATTATGTCATTATTGTAGGGCAACTTACACTATCTCACTTGTCTAAAATGATTTCTTAAACATTTAACATTAACAAAAAAACATGGTTTTCTATTAAAAAAAAGCAAAGAAAAAAGAGACTAGAGTCCGAGCTAGAAGGCTTCCCATTTCATCTTATCAAATTTAAACTACTTACAAACTACTATAATTATTACAATTTACCACTCGCCCTAAAAACGTATTTATTAATATTTCTCACAGAGGGCCACACAGACGCTGAAATGATGGCATTAGTGTCAGAAATGGAGATGATGAAGATGATCGGCAAGCACGTGAACATCATCAACTTGCTCGGATGCTGTACACAAGACGGACCTCTATATGTTATTGTTGAATACGCTCCAAATGGCAACTTGAGAGAATTCTTGAGGAACCACAGACCAGGCAATAGGTATGTTTGTTGTAATAGTACAATAGAAAATACATAGATGGCGCTGAAATCAAATTAGCAATTAGTAACATTAGTAGAGCAATAGATGGCGCTAGATAAAATTTTTCCATTCAAATTACCGGTAATAGTTTTAGATAACTAATATGAAAATGTTTTAATTTTTAACAGATATGAATCTCCAACTGAAGATCTGAAAGAAAAGAAAACGTTAACGCAGAAGGATTTAGTTTCATTTTCGTATCAAGTGGCCAGAGGGATGGAGTATTTAGCTTCAAGACGGGTAAGATTTAAGTTCATTTTTAATTGTTAGCCAATTTTACAAAGCTCCTATTGAGTAGCTAGAAATTAACTAATTTAAATGAGTAGGGAAAACAATGCCTTAATATTGGAAATTATACTTCCATTATATTTACATTATAATCATATATTATCTATATTTTAAGATATAAATAGCTAAAGAACCAAATGACGTCATAAGCTTAAGGCCTGAAGCCTTTAGTATCCCTCGAGCAGGGTAAAAATAGCAAGTCAATCTGCGATACTTATACAATATAGTTACAATCTTTTCCTACACCCAACATTGAAACTTTCTCCTTATTAACTGTATGTGCACAAATTAGCACGCAAAATTGTCAGGCTCGAAATAAACTGAATGAATGTAGTAAAGATTAGAGAGAATTTGAAATTTATTACGCACGCGAATTATTGGTCAGAACGTATTTTTCATAATATTTTGTACCTATGTTTTTTTTTATGTCAGAGTAAGTAAAGGGCTAGGTGGGCCTTAATATGTTGTCATGTGGTCACCACGGTCCATTAAATAATAAGTGCCTGGCTTTTAATGATAAATACGTTCTTCTTCATGTCGTAGTTGTTCGGGAACATAATTAACATTTAATAATTCATCATCACTAGCCTTTTGTTATCCACTCTGCACATAGGCTTTTCCCAATGCACGCTACTGAGCCCGGTCGATGGCTCTTTGCCGTCGGTTGTGGTCACCAACCCTGCGGACGTCATTTAATAATTATTTACCATAATTTCAGTGTATCCACCGGGACCTAGCCGCCCGTAACGTACTAGTCTCCGATGACTGTGTACTGAAGATCGCGGACTTCGGTCTGGCTAAAGACGTGCACAGCAACGACTACTACCGCAAGAAGACGGAGGGCCGCCTGCCCGTGCGGTGGATGGCGCCCGAGTCGCTCTACCACAAGGTGTTTACCACGCAGACTGACGTGTGAGTAGCTACAGTAGTAGTAGTAGTAGTAGTAGCGACCGGAGTAGCAACACTTCGGGCTCGCGAGGCGCTTGCCAGTAATGTATATTATCGCAAGGAAACCTTTGATCACCTTAGCCTGTAAAGAAAGTTAAACAGATGAATAATACATTTTTCACTTATCCACCAGGACACGGGAGTTCCTTTTTAAAAATAGTAACCACCTTAGTTTTATTATTCCTATATTTTTTTAAAATAGAAAACATATTTTGTTTTATAACATTAAAATACTTTAAATATGAGAATTTTTTAAACGGATGGCCAAGAAAGGCCCGACTGACAAGTCGAAAGACGCGGGTTCGAATTCCGCCTCATGATCGATTTTTTCGGATTATTTAAATATTACTCAAAGATGATTGTTGAAATAATTAATAATTATACGCACTTAAGTTTATGACTCACGTCTGTTCTGTAATTTTAATTCAATACATTTTCAATAACATACAATATTGTCTGTAGCTGGTCGTTCGGCGTGCTGCTGTGGGAGATAATGACGCTGGGCGGCACGCCGTACCCCACGGTGGCGGGGCAGTACATGTACCAGCACCTCAGCGCGGGCCACCGCATGGAGAAGCCGCCCTGCTGCAGCCTGGAGATGTGAGATGCATTTATTGGACTTATTACCCCACTAGATTTCCACCCGCGGCTTCGCCCGCGTTTTCAAAAGAAAACCCGCATAGTTCCCGTTCCCGTGGGATTTCCGGGATAAAACCTATCCTATGTGTTAATCCAAGTTACCCTCTATATGTGTGCTAAATTTCATTGGAATCGGTTCAGTAGATTTTACGTGAAAGAGTAACAAACATCCATACATCCATACTTACAAACTTTCGCCTTTATAATATATTAAGATTAACAAAATAACTTGAAAAATGACTTATTAATATTATTTATTTTTGTTCATTATGGGAAAATATTATTAATAAAAAGACGCGGGTTCAAATCCTGCATCAATCAATCAAATCGTGAAAGAATTGTTTCTATTCCTTATAATTTTCTCATAAGTATATGTCTTGTGATTTGTTCGATTTCTATACTAGAAGAATACCTAGAGGTAGAAGTGAGTTGAACTCACTATTATTTGCTTTGCAATTTTACACATATTATCTTTATTAGTCATTAACTCATTAGCTTGTGTGTTGTATTTTGGGATATGTTGTTTCCCCTTAAAAAACCTTATTTGTTCAAAACAAAATAAATACATCAAAATTTTGTAGCACTATTCAGTACTAGTTACTTAAATATAATTGACTGAGCCACTTGTAGTTTTGCATTCATAATATCAATAACTATTTTTACCTACATCAACCTAACATTACTCTTTTCATAATCCTCTTTTAACTACATAATTTAATTCTATTTCAGTTACATGTTAATGCGGGAATGCTGGTCCTTCTCTCCGGGCGACAGACCTTCCTTCACAGAACTGGTCGAAGACCTAGATAAAATACTAACAGTCACAGCCAACCAGGAATACCTGGATCTAGGTCTCCCACAGTTAGACACCCCACCTTCAAGTTATGATGGCTCTGGGGATGAAAGTGACAGTGAATTTCCTTTTATAAAATAAACTATTGGTATAATAGGATTTTTATAGAATTTTGAAGGGAACATGTCAATTTTGGAGTTGTGATAATACTTGAGCATGCTCTAGGAATTATTACGTGGTTATCTTTTGCGTATTCAAGTTGGTTAAGTTTCTGCGGTTATTGTGCTGGCTGGTCTTGAGATGAGAATTTGTATTTCGAGTTAAGTATTATAGAAAGCAAATAAGCTCAAAAGTTTAAGCGCCTGAAAATACTTCTTATTTGAGCACAGAGTATTTCATATTTGTACATGACAATAAATTAATATACTTAGTTTTTTAATGTTATTTAGTAACTGATATAAGCATATTGAAATTCGCTGATAGTAAAATGATAAATTATTTGAAAATGATCAATATATATGTGATTGTCAAATACGATAATCGTTTTGCTTATTGATCATTCAAAGAAATTCCATTTATTTCTTTAGCTATGTACCTATACACTATTTAAATACATACCTCGAACACGATATTATATGAAATGTAAAAAATTAAGTTCGATTTCTGATAAAAATGCGGTGAAAAAATGTTTTTTGACAATTAAAACTTAACTAAAATTGATTTGACTTCTAGTATTATAAACATTTTAACTCTGTTACCTGCAAAGTAAATAAGGTTTTTATTACCTGACTGTATTTGAAGATATCGTGCTTACTCGAAATGATAAAGAATGTCACTCCTGACAAAATAATGTACGCAATTGAAAATGAGAAATGTAAAACATTTTTAAACTTTTGAAAATGCCCACCTAAAATCACGAATGGTGATTTTTACGAAAAATCTTAGAATTAAGTATAATTTACGCAAGGCGTCACATATTTATTGACTGAATAATTAATATTATTCTTTTTTTATTTATTTACCATATTATACGCATAGGTATTGTTGTAAATATTCGTTTATTTTGTGTGCATGCGTTATTAAATTGTACATATTAAACCAAAGCTTGAACGAATCGATGTATTATAAAAGTATTATTTTGAAAATTAGGATAATCAAGTATTTTGTGACTGAGATTGTATCACTTGTGCCTTATAAATTGGAAACAGTAACTAGCATAATAATTATTATGGTATTTTAAATTATGGTATGTTATTTCATTCAAAATAAAATTGATCTTATTTTTTTTTTCATTAAAAATCGAATAGTAAATTATTGACATGATATAAGCAGTAGAGCACTTGTTTTCTTAATTTTATATTTTTAAGTGTTGTATCTCTGGAATCTCTAGTCTATGACATCACCAGTTTATGTTATTAATGCATTTCACCACCAAATTATTTTTGTACTTAACTAGTTATAAGTTATAATTGCTATTGAATTGATATTATATAGAAATTATTAATGTAAATATATTAGATTTACATTTATACCACAAACACTTCAAATAATATAATGCTCTCTTTGGTAATATGTATTTCAATTTTAAAAACTGATTAATATCTAATAATAAATGTATGTTTATATTGTCCTGTAAATACAAATTACTGTATTATAAATAAATAGAGCGAATGTATGAGGCCATAAAATATGCATTTCACAATAATCAGTAAGTAAATAATTATTTTAGAAAATTATATAGTTTATTGTGTATTGTGTTTAGAAAAAAAAGTTAAAATTGGTATTAATAAATATAGATGATGTTTATTCGTGGAGAGACGAAATACGTACCAAATTGTTTGTATATTTGATAATTCTTTTGATTGTATGTTATTTTATGTTGTATGATGTGAATAAAGAATGCTGCAAATGATAAGTTTGTTTTCTTTTTAATCCCTGTATTTAGAAATTAGAATGATACTACATATAAGACCACCTACATAATATTTAGTTATTACAAGCAATTAATCAGGTTTTATAACATAATACCTACCGCTAGGTATTTAGCGTATACCTAGAACTAAGGCATCACTCTGAACGTAATATCCAACAGTGAAAGGGTTTTTAATTTTTATAATCAGTCCAAAAGTTCCTGAGACACTCCCTGACGCTTCGATGCTCCTCAGGAATAAATTGTTGTTATTTAATTTTGAACATTATTTTAATTAGGACAATGTCGATAATAGTTTGATAATGAAAAATGCGCTGCGCTGCCTCGCCATATCTGCACCGGACCATACTGTGATACGCTGAGTTGACTCAAAACCATAACTAATACTTAATCTGTGCTCAAAACCACACGTGTATTAACAATCGTATGAACACGTGTTTAGTGTTAACTGTGACCAGAATGAATAATATTATAGAATGAAAATATAATGTAATATATGAGAAGTTTTTAAGTTGAACCTTACTAAGCAATTATAGAACAATGTAGGTAGGTCTAGGGATGGAAGATATTTTACTAAGTTGAATGTGGATAAAGGGCAGCCGCAGACCAAAAAAGTATCGTTGGGTAATGGATTTCGTTTAAATGTGAAGAGTACTTAATGGCTTGTGTTTGTAAAATTAGTAGAATAAGGATTGATAATATATAGACTAGCAAAACTACGCAACTACGTATGCGAAAAAGTACCTATACTTTTGCAAATTTTTACTACTTGTAAGCATAGTAATTCTCTGTGCTATAAGAATTTTATAATTTTTTCAGTGAAAAAGTTTAAAATCGTAACTATGTGTGTAATGAATCGATATTTAGAAATATTTATCAGGTCTTTCAAGTATTTTTCAAGTGTATTTTCTAGGTATTTAGATAGATTACCATTGAATAAAACTCCATATATAATTCAATTTCATTTATTTACGCCTCATGCAGGTCTTATTTTAGTTACAAAATATTAAAGTCATACAAATCAACGGTGTCAATTTACAATAATATAATACCTTAAATATAAGTGTTTTCTTTATAATTAAGTTTACAGTTCATTGACATACATTCGTGGTTTCAAATAACACATAATTTCTGAAGCATGTTGACTCATTAGTATTTTAAAAATACCATTTAGCAATGATTTTCTTAACTAAAACAAAAGTAAAATATACAATTTGAAATAATAATATAGGTAGCTAAAATCTCCAACTTAACCTAACAGATTCGAACAAACATAATACTTTTCGTTTTTGGTAGGTATATTACTTTTAACATTAATATTTACAAATAAGCTGTCTGTAATTAATTTAATTATTACACAAATAACATAATGCGCAATAAATTAGAAAATTAATGGCATTTTTCATGAATATAATCACTGGTATTTTTTCATTATTTTTGACCGTTAGAATACAGAACCCCACTGAGTGGTCTATGAGAGAAAAAAATTATAGAATGTCAGAAATTACACTTTATAGATTAAAAATTTAAAACACACACTAATACAAATTTAATGTCAATAACAAAGAAAATTATTTTAGTCATAATTACATGTAATGTCAAGTATTTACAAAATAGGACTATTGTTCGAGATAATGTTATTACGAAATATTAAAACAATGAACTCGCATAAACTATCACATGTGAAACAAAACAGAAGCTTAAATACTAGAAACATCTTATTCCGGCTTAAAGCTTGTTTCCTTACAGCTATACATTTATTTTCCTAAACTTTTTATTAAAGAAAGCAAATCGGCAACCAAAGGGCACTTCGAATACAAACAATTTTAATCCATTTTATATTTCACTTAAATACAGTTCCAATGAAACGAAACAATTTGTATGTCATTATCAAAGGTTAGGCCACAAATGCCTGGCATTTCACAATTGAAGAAATAAAGGCTAAATCACATATTGACGCAACGCAATTTCTTATCCGGAATACGTGACGCATAATACGAGCTGGGAACAACCGCTTTAGCTTCCTTCTCTTCTTGCCTTTCCCTTGGCTCTCCCATGAGAGACTGTAACCCTATCTTCATGTCCGCTGCGAATTTCCTAACTAACCGTTCTAAAGAAAACAAATGCTCGTCCAGAGCTTCAGGTACTTCTTCCCGCATGAAGTCCGCTAATCTCAGAAGGTATTCTACATTGGAACCGGCAGAACCACGGCATTCTAGAATTTGCTTTGCGATTTCTGGAAGCGGTGCTGCACCCAGCCAATGTCGGTTTTCAGGAATTGCTATGTAGAGAAGAGCGTCTTTTTTGTTATTGCTATTTCCTGGAAGGAATTGGGAAGTGCGAGGGTGGAAATTAACGGTGTAGGTCCGGTAGCCCCCGAGCTGGCACTCCCTAGTTGTGAGGTAAGGTAACGCAGCGCTGTTATCCGCAGCAACTAGGAACGCTTTTCCCCATGTGATACCCTGTAACAATAAAAACAGGTCTGTTTAAATATGTTTCCTAGGAATATAAACGTAAAAGAATTGGTCAGTAGTGCATTCAATCGATTGAACCTTGATAAGACTAGGAATGCATAAAAACTCGATTACGTGATTTGTGAGGATCAATTCAAAATGAATTATTGTTGATTTTCCGTAAACAAGATTCCGTTTTATTTTCTTACTTCTAGAATTTTTTGTGGCATTTTTGTAGTTTTTACAAACGTTTCTCTTTATAAGAGTACTTTAATGGTTTTTACAGTTGATGTTACAGGGAAATTAGGTAACTTTCCTTTATTTCCTAGCAATAAAAAGATACGATAGCAAGGGTCGGTGATAGTTGGCATTAGTGAAACACGTGGAGCAATTAACTTGCTGATAACCTCATATTAGCATCCACTGTGAACGTGTAGTAAAGTTTTCGTAACCTTAGTACTTGAAGATATCGGTGTTAATTGTGAAATAAACCCTATTGGTCTTAATTCTAATTTGCGAAATAAAATTTTTATCTATCGCAAGAAAATAATAGGAAGGAATTAAAATCACTCAGATGGAGCAAGTGGTTAATTGCGCATTTTTCGTTAATTTTATTTTAATGGTACAATACATATATAAAATTTACATCGTCAACATGTTTTTATGATAAAAAACAAGAGAAATTACGACACACATTTACATTATGTAGACATAATATGTAACATCAATTAATATTTTGATACGAGTGTGCAGGAATTTACAAATAGCTGATATTTGGTCTGGCCAGTTTTATCAGTCCGGCCTCAATATGTGTCACGGCCTTTGTCCCGTGTTAAAACTACTTAATCCGAGGTCTTTAGAATTCGGGTGAAATTTTATTTATTTATAAATTCCCAGGAGCGGCCATTTACATATTTGGATTCAATAATCGAAGTAAAGAACGATATTGATTCTAAGTTTTAACGTAATGAATGAAATGCTACGTGCCAATAAATTTTGGAACGGTTACAAAAGTATTTTCACCGATATCTACGTATTGTATAACATTGAACTCTACTACTAGGTACTAATTTAGAATCAAAACATTATAGATATTTAAACCTTTCCTATTATATGAACATTTTGTGAGGGAAAAGGGCACGCGGAAGTATCGTCTAAAGATAGATGAGGCCCACGATATTTTCTACGTTATATGAGAATTTTTCCACGTGTGTCATAGCATTTACGTTTTTTAAATCTGCAAAAACTCGTTGTTCAAGGTGAACTGCTGAAATTGAACTTTACTACAGCTACTCTACTATTTTGATGGATGCTATTATCTAAACTTATAATAAAGCTGAAGAGTTTGTTTGTTTGAATGCGCTAATCTCAGGAACTAGGTCCGATTTGAAAAAATATTTCTGTGTTAGATAGCCCATTTATCGAGGAAGGCTATAGGCTTATCATCACACTAAGATCCACAGGTGCTGGATGGCACGCGGGTGAAACCGTGGGGCCAATAAAAACGAGATTAATTACATAGAATATGCATACTATGGCAATCTATATTTGGCTTTTAGCTATCATATAATATGATAATTATACATAGTACAAGTGGTCTAGACACCCAAATAGTCCCATGATAAGCGTTATCGCAGTGAACAACATAAAATAAGACGTTATATAAATATAATATTAGATAATATGGATGATCTTGTTAGAAGAAAGTGTGGTGCTACTGTGTTATATAAAATTCTTATTTCTACCATACCTACGTCAATACTTTAAGAAGCTTTTGAATGCAAAAGCGTGTTACCATACACGCGCCGTAGTTTAAATCAATTTGTTGAAGACTAACAACTGAAGCTGACACAAGCTGCTGACAAAGCACCATTTCAAATTCTTTAGGGATTGATTATTGGAAAAAAGAAGTCTTTGTATTATTGGTCTGCAAATTTCTTATCCAAAACGATGCTTTGGTTTAGCCGTGAAAGCGTAACAAACAGGTAGAAAGACTTTCGCATTATATTAGTAGGGATTAAAATTCTAACCGCGATTATGTTTTCCCCTAATCTATGTGTACAACATAGCTTTGACCTAAACATATTATTGTTTAAAACGTTTGTATTATTTGTCTTGAGATAGCGCGTCAAGAATTAAACAAGTGACGTCACAAATAGTAGCATTTTTGCGTAGAACAGTTTATTTTTGTTTCAGCGAAGAGTGAAGACAACTGCGCAAATTTTTATCACGACAAATATTTCATCGAACCCAAATAAACACTAGAAATGAACCAGGTCAAGATGTTACGAATTTATCTAAACAGCTGTGCACCGCGGTTTTGTCCGAATAGCTTGAACCGCAGTTTTACCACATTGATTGATCTTAGCGTGATAATATAGCCTTCCACGCTAAATGGAATATCTAACAGTGAAATAATTTTTCAAATCGCACCGGTACTTCCGGAGATTAGCGCGTTCAAACAAACAAACTCTTCAGCTTGCATGTATAGAAGATAAAGGATGTACCTATATGATTCACATAAGGAGATATTGTTTTATATGTCCATTGTTCAAACAGTGTGACCTTTGTATAAAAATATGATTGTTATAGTTTCGATATCGTTTATAATAGGTATTATTGTAAGGTGCTTTGTTTGATATTACGAACGTATTGCCTCCATATGCAATATGCTCTATGCACGTTCCTGTTACCTAGTTGTAATAACTTGCTGTGCATTGTAGTTTTACCCGCATTGCTCAGCTCCTGTTGGTCTTAGCGTGATGATGTATAGCCTATTGCCTTCCTCGATAAATGGGCTATATATCACTGAGAGTCCACAAATCGGAAACGTATCTAGTTCTGAAGATTCAAATATTAGCTTAGTAAATATTGTTACATAGGTAGATTATGTAAAAATATTGTACTTATTTACTAGCAGAGTCTGTAGGCTTTTTGTACTTTCTTTGAAGATGAAATGATTGAAATATAAGATTAAAGATGTCATTGCATTGAGAGTTTACGTAATATTGACACTTTTACTGCCTCAAATGTTTCATCATGATGAATAGGCTTAATCCAGAGTCTAGACACTATATTTTCTTGTCATTCATCACAACAGCTGTTGATAAAAATACAAATATAAGCTTCTTGATAAAGAGTGATTTTGCAACACCTAAAAATATATTTTTAAATATTTATTTTCGCTCTAGGTCATTATCGCGAATTGATTTAGATATTAATTTTAATTTGAAATGTACATTCGAGTTTATTTTGTACAAAAAACGTTAAAAAAATTTCAATTTAAATTATAATTTATCGAATGTGTAGTTTTATATCAATTGTGTTAGAAAATGTAGCGTGTGTAAATAAGAGTATGTACATTGTACAAGTTATCAAGTTATCAACTGACACTAACAATTTAAATACGTTACAAGTTACAACGTCTTCATTATAGGATTGCATTTTATCCGATAGCAAGCGACATTTATAGAAATAAAACCATAACAGGATTATGTGTAGGGTCACGTGGCACGACAGCCGACATTTGCCTTCAATTCGCAAAGCACCGGATACCCTTTATCGAGAGACGGAGAGATATCAAATTGGTGACGAGTTATAGTACGATTCAAACTTAATGGCGGCTCGAAATTATCGTACGATCCAACGCGCAGAAAACGGGGATTAGCGGGACGTTAAGGCACAGATTAGATACTAGGTTAAGGGACTTGTGTGCACCCGCGTCCTGCACTCGCACCTGCACCTAACTTCCGAATCGCCATTACGTTTGAATCGAACTATAACTATGTAAGAACTGCGGTTTGTGTGTTAGGGTTCCGTGCCAAAGGACACTGTATTGCAATATTGAGGAATACTATTACAATATTTAAGAACACTAGGAATTGTAATTCTGTATATTTCTGCCTATTACTAGTCTAAGAATTTGTCGCTGAAAGAATTTTTCAAATCGGATCAATAATTCCTGAGATCAGCGCGTTCAAACAAACAAACAAACTCTTCAGCTTCGTATATAATATTCAGTATGGATTATAAATTATACTATAGATATGATGATCATTCAGCAATAAGGTCACGAATCAATCATCGGTCAATACTAACTTTTTATTATTAAAATATTACAATCCTCATTTCTATTGCTCTAGTAACGTTTTAAGTACCATAGTCAGTTTATCACTCTTGAATAAACATTAATATTTGAATAGCATAAATTGAAATAACTTAGACGATAACCACAATAAACAAAGGCACGTGCTACCATAGCCGCTGATAATGGAATTAAATGTAAACAATACGCCGTTGTTTCGAAATTATTCACGACTGATTATTTACGTACTGGGTATGTTAAATGCATAATATTGCTTTTTTTCAACTGATTTAAAAAAGGAGGAAAAGTTCTCAATTCGTCCAATTTTTTGGGTTTGTTGCCTCAGAACTTTTGACTGGGTGAACCGATTTTGAAGATTATTTCATAAAATAATCATAATTCCGATTGGTACCATTTTTTTCTAATTCTGATTATGTTATCTAAGTATTTAAGTAAGATACTTTGGGCTAAAATGAAACATAAGATTTTGTTTTCATTGTTGTGTGTTATTTCTATGAGAATTTTGTAATGTATCAATCGTCAATTAAAGTACGATTAAAATTAGATAACGGTAAGTTTCGAGAAATTGGAGCACCCGAGGGTCATTCTTTATGGCATACTTAAAGGTGCTTTAGCATTATTTATTTTTCGTTTTATACGAGTAGAATAAATTTTGGTAAAAATGAACTATTAAAACCTACATCTAGAACTAAACTATCCATTGATTAAAAGAGAATGAAATACGGTGTAGTAAAACTCGCGAACAGACTGCAGACGCGGCGTATGACTCTAGCATTGGATTTTGTTAATGATTCTCTTATATTTACTACTTAGGTATATGGTAATGAGGTTAAAATATTAAATCACCAAACTTATAAAACGGATGTCTCATAAATATTATGAATATGTTGTTTCAACATAAAGAAGAGGTGAAGGTCTTCAGTCCTTGGCTCTTCTCAAGAACCCCAGTGCAGTTGCAAATATGTTTACGTCATACAAATACATAGTATTATGATTTACGTAGTTAGGGAAAACATATCATTTAATATTAATGCAAAAATAGCTCCTATAGAAATACCAAATTTACCGTTCATCAGCTCTGTAATATATGTAACGATTCTAAAGCCTATTCAAGTATAAATCATAGGATCAATAATAAGATCATAAGAATGTAATTAGATAATTATACATTTGTTTGTTAATCAGAGCATGTGTTGTTCTTTGTGGTTATTTCATTGTTCTTGTGACAGATGAAGGCTTCCTTTATTTATTAACACCTTACATGACCACAATATAAACAACGTAGCATACCTACATCGATTATATTTCCTAGGGCACACTTTCTTGCGCAAGTTAATGTTAAATTAGAAGGCAGTTTAAGAGATTGGGCATAGAAAACACCCAATCAGTTTGACCATAAAATTGGTTAAAAATTAGAACAATTGGCAATTTTCGGTTTATTAGGAAATCCCGAATTGTGATCAAACGTTTTCGTAATGAGGCTAATTGACCGTTTGGAAATTATTTCATCAGTTATGGTAAATTGTCTTGTAATCTTATTTTGTAAACTTCTATGAGAAAAGGGCTGTAACTAATGCTCTAGGTTCAACGAACTATTCCCCATCTTATTTTATTTATATCTGTATGTGTAGATATTAAGATACTAAGTATAGAATATGAGAAATGGGTAACGAAGATATTGCGAAGTGTCAGTACCTAGAAGTAATGTACATATTAAGAAATGCACATAACTCATACAGACTATATATTATGCTCACCAACATCAACATTTTTATGCCAATAAATAACCTATTTTTTGTGAAAAAAATCTACGTTAAATCGCTATTGGTCATCTATTTGTTACTATCATACGTTTATTGATTCGCAAGCAAACTTCGAACGCTGATTTTTGTAGTCTTGTATAGAGATTATAATCAGAATTACTATATTTTTATCTATGTAGGATTATTACAATTTACAAGATCGTTTAGAGCGCATATTAGTTTAAATTTTAATAAAAATATAGGTTCCTAGTAACGATTAAATAATTTACACGAGAAATGAAACGTTTTGTTCTAGAAATTAGTTCTTTTAGTACCTAAATGTCAATGTTTAGCTAGGAAAGTTTAAACATCCTGAAAACTGTTTCAATGTGTAAAATTGCTAATAACATTGAATATGTTTACATACCTCATTGTCTTCGATTAAAGTAGCGACGCGACCAGGCTGTAACAAAATATTTTTTTATTAGTTTTTTTTTAATGAATATGAATTTTAGAAACATATGGTTAGTTTAGTTTTACAAGCTAAAGAAAAAATACAAATTTTTCAAAAACATATTTTTTGTAGTGAAATTTTTTAGGCTCGTTGAGAGTAAAATTTCATGGTCGCATTATGGCAATACCGTCACGTAATGGAGTTAGGCGATGATTTTGGTATCTTTTTTAATCTTGCCAAAGAAGTTTCACTTCTGACATGTGTGCTCGGCACACTCTTTTTTCATAAAATTCTATGTAGTACTGTTTGAACTTTGAAAGTTACTACCTTTGTAACAATAGATACCTATGCAATGCAATGCGATGCATTTTGCCATACTATCATAATAAATAATAATATCAATTTTTTTCCATACTCTGATAATAATATCTAATAATATAGTCTGTATATTGTGCTTATTTCAAAGTAAAGCTTAAAGAAAATACTTCAATCAATACGCAATCTATTATATCTACTTGGTCTATAATTAATTATAAATTATCTTAGTAAATTATAATATAATATGTGTTACAGTTGACATATTAACATCTGATTAATATTATAATTTAATTCAAGGCATCTTCAACACTTGATAATAAATATCTCAATCTGAAGGTTTATAAGATGTTTTATTTTATATATAACAATGTCTAATTAATGGAATATACCAAATTAAAATAAAAACACATCTGAAAATACAAAGCTGCTTGTGCCGCTTAAAGTAATGAATGGAAACTAGTATTGAGAGCTTTAGTAAGTACCCTGCCCTGCGTTTTTATCCGCAGAGCTCAGCTCCTGTTGGTCTTAGCGAGATGATATATTATAGCCTATAGCCTTCCTCGATAAACGGGCTATCTAACACTGAAACAATTTTTCAAATCGGACCAGTTGTTCTTGAGATTAGTGCATTCAAACAAACAAACTCTTCAGCTTTATTATATTAGTAAGTATAGAAGTACAGATTCTGCACAGAAATACCTAGAACATTACTAGGTAATTAAATGAAATATTGGATTGATGTCTACATAATATAGATCAAACACAGTTGCTAATTTGTTTTCAAAGTATTTATTGACAATAAAAGCTTAGATTTTATCAGTCCATTAAGCACATTAATGTATTGGAGTGCCACTTACTCTTATCTATAAGAACACATCATAAATGGTGTTACAATTATTCACACAATTAATGAAGATAGTTTGAATTAACTAAATAAATTTTGTATATCTATTAATGAAATAAAACATGAAGAGTATGAGATGAGACATTGTGTATAATAAATATACATATTGTACAGACAATACTCAGCTATTTTTACCTACTGTACATGTGCATGTCTTCTTTTCCAATTATTTATGGTAATATTTCTTAAAATAAAATTGGAAGTCGGAACTTCATAATCAAGGCGCATAATCAAGGTGTAAAAATGTGAAAGGACGCGCAAAAGTTGCATCAGCCAGACATGAAGATTCGAAATTTAAAAATGAATTAAATTCGTTTTATGTATGGAATGTCTTCATTTGAAAATACTTCTTTACTTATCTTCAAAATTTGAATCGAGTATTCGTGGTATTTTATCTTTTTCGTGATATTTTTAAACAGTTATTTTAGTATTTAATTCTATTTCAATTCAATATACTTACGTGAGTATCAGTCCCGCGATGTGTTGTATTTCCTTGCCAAAATCTTCTAGAAAATCCCTTTACGTATCCAGTTATCGACTGCTGATATTCAAAACCAGGATTCCAGCAAAGAGATCCATATCCGAAGACCCAAAAAGGTTCTTTACGAATTACTTCTTCAGCTTTATCAGCAGAAATTTTGGGATTTATACTGTTTTCTTCTGATTTAGAGTACGAAGTGCTCGCCTCCGATTTAAAATTTTGTGTTGTTTCCATTTTTGAATTTATACCACGGAACTTTCTTAAAAATACTTTTTATTGACACCGATATAAGGGAAAAGCGGGTGAAAGTGCCAATTAAGGCTTCTTATAATTAAAGTATCACAGATTTGAACTATCTTTTATACTACTGTCTCATCATGAACTTTCGCTAAATGCACTTAGAAGTTAATCGTATACTATAAAATTAATGATAATAATTTTATAACTTCACCACCCATCTCGCCATATTATGATCGTGAACTGAGTGACGTGACGTGAGAACTGAGACGTCCAGTGAAAATCGGATACGGAATTGAAATGAGTAAATGACATACGTCTATTAATGACATTGACAGTTGACACGGCAGCTGTTTCCCGCGCTCTGTTACGATGTTGATTAGTATTTAGTTACAATGTTTCGTTCCATTTGATATGTGGACATAATAATGATTAAATCTAATAATTATACCTATCGATAATTCTAAACATTCAGAGACA
>CAJQZN010026417.1:0-16952 GCA_907164685.1 Colias eurytheme
TTAAACATAAAAATTAAATAACAAAAAAAACTCAATAAATTGACATTAGAATAAAGTTATCTTGGCTGGCAGGTTAAAATTTTATTTCATTCATTGTAAGTTTTATAACCATGTGAATACTGATTTGTCACGACTTTTATATTTTTATGACATAAATGGTTCTTTAATCATAGAGTATTATCGAACCTTTATGAAGACTAGAAAATGGACTTTGAAGGTCATGTTACATTTTTTTGATCTTGCAGTCGCAAATGCTTGGCGTTTGTACAAAATACACTGCCAGACGGCTCGCCTACATAGAGGCCAAGTCTTTGACTTACTTCAATTCAAATTGCAAGTAGCCGATGGTCTTACCAATTCCCCTGATGGTCCAAGACCAGAAATAGATCTTGTTGAAAATATGGAAGGATTGGAGGCTCAAGGTTCGGAAAATGTCGACCAAAATATTCCCGCAAAGAGATACCAACCGGCTAATGTGCCTTCAGAGGCGAAACGTCATGATGGTTATGAACATTACCCGGTGTTTGCCGAGATCGAAAACCCTCGATCCTGTAGAATGGTGTTCGAGTAGATCCAAGATAAGATGTGAAAAATGCAACGTATATCTTTGTCTTAACAGAAAAGGCAAATCTTTTCATAAGCAATAAATAGAGGCTAAGTTTTCAAAGATTTTATTTCAAAGTGATTGTACCAAAGTTATTATTAAGAAATGACTGATCTCAAGAAGTTATTACTTCGTCCGCGCAGACTTCGGTTTCACTTTTGCGTGTGATATTGTAGTAGGATAGCATTTTAAATTGTATAGGTTTTATTTTAGACGATGAAAGCAAAGCTAGATGCAGATATTGTGCTCGTGAATTGTCTTGGGGAGGGAAAAATGCATCTATTAAAGGATTTACTACGACCGCACTGTGGACTCATGTGAAGAGATTTCAAGAGAAGGAGCTTCATGTCTGTATAAATACTGTAAATGAAACAAGCACTGAAGTTGAAGTAACACCAGCGAAGAAACAAGCATCCTTAAAGGAAATATGGGAAAAACGTACTACGTATGAAAACGATGATCCTCGGGCTGTCAAAATCACATATTTGATTGCTGAACAAGTTTGTCTAGACATGGAGCCCCTGAATTTGGTAAATAAAAAGGGATACCGTCGTTTGCTCAGTGAACTAGTTCCAAGGTTTGTTTTTGTTTGCTTTTATTAAAATGCTAAACTTTTGTTCATACGTACTAGTGGGATAGTCTTTAAACTTTCACAAAACCCTGTTTAATTCCTAGCTGTTATTTTTTACAGATATAACATTATATCTAGAACCCACCTTACAGAAAAAATTCAGCCGGATATTAATGAACGTGTTAAAATAAAATTGAAAGAGCAGTTAACAAAGACCCCATATCTCTCTGTCACAACAGACATGTGGACCAGTGACGCTTCCTCACAAGTCAATGATTTTATAAGTCTTACTGGACATGGAGTCAATGAAGATTTCCAGCTCAAATCTTATTGTCAGGAAGTGTTTCCTTTTGAAGGCGGCTCACATTCAGGAGAAAATATTGCGAATAATATGCATATGATGTTTCTGGAATGGCAGCTAGTGGGTAAAGTTGCAGCAGTTGTAACGGACAACGCACGGAATATGGTTAAAGCAAATGATGAGCTTGATGATTGCCTTAAACATATTTCTTGTTTAGTACGCGGTTAGCGCTGAAAAAAAGTTTCTTTGTTCAAGAACGCATAACCGAAATGTTAACCACATGCAGGGGAGGTATTACTCATTTTAATCACTCAACTTTCGCACTCAAACAACTGACAGATTCTCAACAATATACCGAAACATGTTTTGTTTCAAGATGTTGAAACTAGATGGGACTCAACATATCAGATGTTGAAGAGCATCTCTACCAAATTGTCATCATGAAATCACAGCAAGGTAATGGGCTCTTATGAGCCAAATCATTGATATTCTAGCCAATTTTGAAGAAGCTACTAAAGAGCTGAGCAAGGAATCAACGACGTTATCTCAAGCAATCCCAATAGTACGAAGTCTTAAATCTTTCCTCAATAAAATTTCAAATGATCCTTCTTCTCATCCTGATGTGAAAAATCTGGCAAACTCCCTATTCAGTGGACTTTCAAGTAGATTTGCGTTTATGGAATGTGATGAAACCTATCTATTAGCAACGATCCTTGACCCACGATTTAAAACAAGGATTTTCAGCTCAACAGTGGTCGCTGAAACCACTCTTAACGCTGCTGTTGATAACAGAGAGGTCGTAAGACCGACAAGACCTCCAGAGGAACCTCAACCGTCGACAAGTAGAGGAATTTGGCAAGTATGCCAAGAAATAATTGAAGAGGCCGAAATGGAAGAGCCAATTTCAATATTTTCTGGTGAGTATAAAAGAAGTTAGAAAATTTATTAATTTAATAGTTAATAGAATAGGTACTCTTTGTCATCTATATACATAGTCTAGTAAAAGTTTTAATTTCAAAATATTTTTTTTACAGGTGATTCGCCAACTTAAAACGAGATAGATGCTTATTTAAAGCTCCCAAATTTATCGCCGCTGGCCTTTTGGCGAGAAGATGACCATTTTCCAAGTCTGAAAAACTCGCCAAAAAATTTTTTTCACTGAAGCCATGTACAGTCGCTTCGGAAAGACTTTTTTTCAACGGCTTGAAACATCCAGACTGAAAAAAAAATCGCCTAAAACCAGAAAATCTACGAATTTTATGTTTTTTAAATAAAAATTTGCCTATTGTAAATTTTAATTATTATAAGAGTAAACATTCATTAAATAAATAAGTCTTTTATAACCAAGGCGAGATATTCGTATTCGTATTCGCCGAATAGTAGGTTTGATATTCGTATTCGTAAAAGTAGTATTTGTTGCATCACTAATTCACTACTAAAAAGTATTTAAGTTGAATAAAGAGGCTGTTTTAAGTTAATTAGTAAGAGTTGTCACGTTCTTGGATCTATTCTTTATTGAATAGCTTATTGTAATGTTGATTCTTTTGTAAAAAAATATAATATAACTGATAATTATTTAATTGTCATATTGATTTTTTTTTTTTTACTGTAAAAGAACTAGTATCTCCTTTGGACTCCCGAGTATGTCCTATGGACAACCGTATATGTTCACTGGACAACCATTTTGTCCCTGTCTGCTTAAGACAAATTATCGTCTTAATTGCTTAAAAAAACAGTAAGGTTTACAAAATTTTCAAATACGAATTTAATAATTAATAGTGAATTTATAAGCTGTTAAATATCCTGTATTCATTACCATTTTACAAGTTAAATGAAAAGTTTGTTTCAAGTTTGGCGTTGTCCAGGAGACAATATTATTGGGAATAACTAATAAATTAAAAGTCGCGTCATTTATTTATGGATGTTAAATTGAATTAAATCCTATATTAAGTGAGAATATAGTGACGGTTTCAATTTCACTGAATTTTAAATGGTTCTGAAGCCTATTGCTTAGTTATCCAAGGGACTATCTTAACTAGTCATGTGGATTTCAGAGTCAAATTAACTAAGGTCAATGTAGGGAAGTCCGTCTGGAAGGCAAGTCCATCTAGCGGCAATAACTTCCATTTTTGAACGATTATCTTTTTATGGCCCGGTCGGTAAAACAGTGTTACGAAGCTAGTTCGAACTAAGAATCATAGATGTCGCTAACATCAATACGTTGAAAGAAATCGGCAGGCCATTTTTTTCGCGTTTTGTACTCGAAGTTATAGTGTGACGCGTCTTCAAAAAAATAAAAAAAAAGTGGAAAAACAAAGGAGTTTTAACAGTTTCTGTGATAAGGTAAGACATTCAGTGATCCATATACATATTTCTGGTAATGAATTCATTAATATCGCTTGGATTTCGTAATTATTACTTGCAACAAATTTCTAACCTCAATATGTAATAGTTGGGAAGTCCGTCTAGCGTGCTTGAGGTAAGTCCGTCATATGCCGGTCTTGCCTCGATTGCAGTGATAGTCAACCTTTTCAGCTGCACGTATCCTTAAATATATTACGCGGGGTAGATTTTTGTACATCGAATCAGATCCACAGTTATGGCCCGATTTTGATAAATTATATTACTATACGATTATTTGTATTTGCTAGCTACTACTTAAGAGTAGTCGTCCACTGAAAACTATATTTATATTGAAGCTGTATTGTCTCCCTGGTTATAAGAAAATAATATTGGCAGAAGATGAGGAAGGCTCAGCGGTGGGACTAGCACCGCAAAATAAAAATAAAAAACAAACAAAAATAAATAGACTAAGATAGAAATTCATAACTTTGATTGTCATACAAATTTTGAATAGAGTTGTTAGCAAAGCTTTTTCCGGGTTGTGCATATCGCTGAATTTTGGTTTTGCGCATTGATCTTAGCACTTCAAATTTTTTTTCCTTTTCTAAGACGCCGCACATATTTGATAAAATACTCCATTTGGTGAAAAGCACCAAACCATCGAACCTGTAACTTTTTTATATCTATATATATAATAAAACTAAGTCGATAAAATGTGCGTGCCGATAAAACTTAAAAAGGAGTCCCGACACGATAAAGGGACTTATGTGGTGTGATAGCCCTTTATCCCCCCTCGAACAAGAAAGTTCCCGTTTTAATCTAAAGGGCATGTTTTTAAAGATATAAGGGACTTTCCGACCCTTCAACTTGGAAATTAAGTGCAGTGGCGCCATCTGTTATCGAATATTTGAACTTCGGAGACTATACACTCCAATAGTCATAGTGTGTATAGTGTGTAATAGTATAGTCTCCATAGTTGTGAGCCATTGCAGCATGTGTAGTAGTGGCGCGAAATTTAAAATTCCAATTTCAATAAAATCTTAAATTTAAATTTTGTGTATTTATACGTCATTATTTAACGTATATTTTGGAGTTAAAGCGACATAATTTTAGTTATCCAAATTAGTTCTCAAAATATTTAAAAATTTAGGTTTTTAAATTTCGCGCCTTTACTACATACGCTACTGCTACAGAAGCTAGAAAGTTCCCGTTTTAATCTAAAGGGCGTGTTTCTGAAGATATAAGGAACTTTCCAACCCTACATAGTGGCGCCATCTGTTATCGAATATTTGAACTTCATTCAGGACAACGATTGTTTGGGTTGCATTTCCAAAAGCGTTGCGAGCAATTGTAGCATGTGTAGTAGTGACACGAAATTTAAAATTCCAATTTCAATAAAGTCTTAAATTTAATTTGTTGTCGACGTCCCTATTTATTATACGTGGGACAAAACAAGGAAAATTTTTCAACGTCGGAAACAAGGAATGCCAGAGGAGGGTCATCCAGAAATCATAAAAACTAACGCAATACAGTAGAACTCCAATTATCCGAACTCCGACTATCCGAATCGCCGATTATCCGAATCACAAAAAATTGTCCAAAAAAAGTCTAAGTGCGCTATTATTCTTCCCCTAACAAGAATATGGAGAGGATGATGATGATAAAGATGCGTTTTCACTAGAGGAAATAAGAAAAATGATTGCAAAAATATTTAAAACATGTGAAAATTTCATGTTTCTTTCATTTAATTCAATAAAAAAATAGTGCAATATCAAAACGTAGCTTTTATTCTCGCCAATGGCAATATTTTTTTTTAAATCCGATTATCCGAATATTTGATTATCCGAATGGGTCCCGGTCCCCATTAATTCGGATAATTGGAGTTCTACTGTAGGTCGAGTATTCACTGTACATCAAAACAATGCCGAATGTTTTTATCTCCGGATGTTGTTACACGAAATACGGGGACCAACAAGTTTTACAGATCTCAGGACCATTAATGGCTACCTATGCCAGACTTACAGGGAAGCATGGCAACGCTTAGGATTATTGGAAAACGACAACCACTGGGAATTAACACTACAAGAAGCCACACTCACAGCTTCAGCTGAACAAATTCGAGAGTTATTCGCTATAATATTAACAACATGTAACCCATCAAACCCAAAACAGCTATGGGACTCTTTCAAAAGGAGTATGAGTGATGATATATTGTACCAAGTCCGACAAGCTAATCCTGAACTGACTATAGAATTCAATGACGAAATCTTCAATGAAACACTCATTCGCTTAGAAGATAAATGTTTAGCAATAAATAATCAGGCCTTAGTAGAAGTTGGAATGCCTGCACCACAAAGAAATGCTTTTAGTGTGCTAAACTACGAAATTATGAAGGAAAAAAGTTACAACATCAATGAACTACTTGAATACATTGCTCACAACAAACTACTTCTCAATGACAATCAAAAAAAAGTTTACGACGTTATAATGAGCCGGATAAATAACAATATTGGTGGAATTATTTACTTGGACGCACCAGGAGGCACTGGTAAAACGTTTCTCATAAATCTAATACTGGCGGAAATACGTGCTAAAAAACTCATCGCACTGGCACTAGCATCATCTGGCATTGCAGCCACACTTATGGAAGGAGGACGAACTGCCCATTCTGCCTTACAACTACCATTGAATATAGCCGAACAACAATTCCCGGTATGTAAAATTTCAGGAAAATCTGGACGTGGTCAAATTCTAAAACAAGCTAAAATTATCATCTGGGATGAATGCACCATGGCCCATAAAAAATTTATAGAAGCCATGGACAGAACATTACAAGAATTGCGAAAAAACTCTGAAATAATGGGAGGAGCTCTACTCATACTCTCAGGAGATTTTCGACAAACACTTCCAGTTATTCCCAAGTCAACATCAGCAGACGAGATCATTGCATGCTTGAAAAATTCACATCTCTGGCCACAAGTACAAATACTGCAATTAACAAAAAACATGAGAGTTGAATTATCAAGAGATGAAACAACAGCACAATTTGCTAAAATACTTTTACAAATCGGCGAAGGTACATATCCTACTGACCAAACGACCGGCCTCATTGAACTTAATAGTGATTTCTGTAATATAGCCACTACTGAAGACGAACTAATCGACAAAATTTATCCAAATATTATTCAGAACTTTACTAATGCAGAGTGGTTATTTCAAAGAGCAAGAATAGGAAATCCGAAAAATTTATGTATATATACTCCGGACAATAAAATGAAAAATGTTGTTTATAAACAAGTATTGTAAATAATGAGAAAACGTTTTCAACTTTTTTTTTACTTTTTACGTCATAGTTTATTTTTTTATTTCGACTCTACCACGTCATCTCATATCAACTCCCGGGCGAAGCCGGGTTTTTTAGCTAGTAATTTTATAAAATATAATTAATTTTTTTTTCAGATATATCACCTACGTCATGAAGTAAGATGCCTGATTTTCTAGATATCGATCGTTTTCTGCAAAGAACCGATTTTGAAACGTTAAACCAACAAAAGTGGCCTTGGTTAATAACCCACTTCATACTCGCAAAAAGTTGTTTTAATTGTAGCTACAGACCCGATAGTAGCTTGCCACGCCATTTCAATATTCAAGCATCGGATATACAAGTTTTATTAGAATTTAAATTTTTCTGGTGTCAGGGCTGTTTCAAATTTGCTATTTACGACCATTATCCCAGCGACGAGTGCCAATTTTGCAATAATGGTTAGTAACTATAAAAGAAAGACGGACAAAGCCTCCTACTCTAAAGAGAAGCTACAAGCAGCTGTAAGAGCGGTAAAAAATGGGGAGCTAAGTGGCTACAAGGCTTCAAAAGAATATAATATTCCTAGAATGACCATAATGGATCATGTAAACAATAGGAGAACAAAATCAAATTCTTTAGGAAGAAACACGGCATTACCGTTGCCTGTAGAAAAAATATTAGCTTCCTGTCTTCATCTTATGGAAAAGCATGGCTTTGGATTAACTAAAACAGAAATGCTGGAAATGGTGGCAGAATTTGTGAAGAAAAACAAAATATCTACACCATTTAAAAACGGAACACCTGGTAATTCGTGGTTTACTGCATTCAAAAAGCGACATCATTTATCTGTTAAAAAACCTCAAGCGGTGGAGTACGCGAGAAAGAAAGCCATAAACCCATTTATCGTATACCCCTATTTCAATTTACTTGACAAAACATTACATGACTTGAATCTTTTAGAAAAACCGTCCGCAATTTGGAATTTAGACGAGACAAGTTTCTCCAAAGACCCAGAAAAAACTAAAATCGTTGGACTTAAAGGACACGCGGCTACTAGAGTCATTTCATCGCCCGGAAAGGATAATACAACTGTTTTGCTTGGAATTAACGCGCTTGGAGAAAAAATGCCGCCACTGGTTATTTTTAAAGGCAAGCATATGTGGGACGAATGGACATCTCCAGAAGCTTACCCAGGCACAACTTATGCCGCGACTAAGAATGGGTGGATGGAAAGCGACGTATTCGAGACGTACTTCAAAAAAGTTTTTATCCCAAATATTGGGGATGAACGTCCAGTTCTGCTCACATACGATGGCCACGCGACCCATGTGGGGTTAAATATAATCGAAGAGGCTCGCAAAGCCAATATAACAATATTGAAATTACCAGCGCACACCAGTCACGTTTTGCAACCGCTTGACGTGGCAGTCATGAAATCATTTAAAGACCGTTGGGATCAACTTCTTGTGAAATGGCAGCGTTTGAATGTTGGAGTCACATTGTCGAAAAAAGAGTTTGCGAGGCTAATTGGAGAAGTTTGGATACAGATCGACAGTCAAGTTTTAAAGAATGGTTTTCGTAAGACAGGAATTTATCCTTTCAATCCTCAGGCGGTTGAAGAGAAGCAGTTCGACTCGTTGAAGTTAGAACAATGGAAAAATCTCCAAAAACTTGAGTCCCAAAAGAAGCTTGAACAGATTTCAGAAAGTTCTCAAAAAGAATGTCCTAATTTTGATGACAAAGTTGAGAACTCTTCTACCAAAAGCGACCCAAAAACTCTTTTTTCATTAGCATTTAATTGCATTTCAAAAGTAGCGCACACAGCAACTTGTGAAGAGCTTGTCTCCCAGCAGCATTCAGATTCAAATAGTTCTCCTATGATTGATGCTCATGACCTAAACAAACAGGATGAAATTGAACTGGAAAATAGAAAACGTTTAAAAAATCAAGTACGTGAGGCATCCGAATCCAACGATAAAGACGTTTCAAATTCCAAAAGTGATGGTAAGCGGATCCAAGTATTAGAGGATAAAATTGTCACTTTTGAAGAACTTCTTTTGATGAAAGTTCAACCTGGAAACAACACAAAACTTAAGCGACAAAGAATGGGACCAGGAGCAGAAGTCATTACTCATGACGATGTTTTAAGGCGTAAAATGGAAGAAAAAATAAAAAATATTAAGAAAGAACCAAAGGAAATTCAGACAAAAACACAAAAAAGTAAAGTGATAATGGAACCCGGTCCATCAGGTTCGATAAAGAAGCCTGCTAGTAAAGAACAAAAACAACAAACAATTAAGTCGAAAAAAGGGAAAGGCGTTGGTAAAAAGAGTTGTGTCGATGAAAAAGATCGAAAAAAAGCTATAAAAACTAAAAAGAAAAAGCGATATGAAGTAGCTTCAGACGACTCGACAAGTGTTTCGGATTGCATAAGTGAGTACAGTGATTCCGACATTTGCGACAGTGAACATAGTTTTGAAGAAGATGCGTCAACAACAGAAGAAATGGTAATATTGCAAAATGACAAAAGTAAATCACAAATAGTAAAAGAGATACCTGAGAAAGCCTGCAGCAAACTAGTTGAAGAAAGTAAAGAAGTTGAAGAAAATAGTAAGTTCGAAACAGAAAACTGTGAGAATAGTGGTCATTCAAATAACTTTATTTCAGAAAATGATAAACTAATACAAAAATATAGCATTAATGATATTGTACTCGTACGATACTTAATTCGGAAAAAATGGACATACTACGTAGGCTATGTAGAAGAACTAAAACCTGGTGACGACGAAATATATTACTCGATAACATTTTATAAGACTGTGAAAAAACCATTAAAGTTCATATTAACAAAAAAGAAGGACCATGATGATGTACCGAGCCTATCTATTGTAAAAAAAATTAGTCTTTGTCAAAATTCAGACAATCCCAAAGAATTTTTACTGTCTAACGATGATGACACTGTCTATTTTTTATAAATTCGTGATTTTAGCAAGTACTTACGACTGATGTTATTATAAGACTTTGTGGGGACTTACGACGTTCGGGTGTTATATACAACGCTTAAGAGAAACAGATCTCGTAGTGATTAAGCAATTTTTTTCATGCGATGTTAGATTAAGCCAATGTTTAAACTTTATTTTTGATTTTGTCACTGTACACTTCTTATTTGAAAAATGCATATATGCACAAATGATAATATCATTAGATTAAGCTTATGTCTAAATATAAAAAATGCATAAGTATAAAAAAGTAATAGTTAGTATAAATGATTATATAATTAGATTAAGCCAATGTCCTAAAATTCATTGTTTAGCAAGTACTTACGACTGATGTTAATATAAGACTTTGTGGGGACTTACGACGTTCGGGTGATATATACAACGCTTAAGAGGCCTACACCACCGAAACTAGCGCCACCGAACATTTTATTTTTTTACTCCTTAACCAGATCAAATTTAAAAAATCTAGCTCGGTACTTTGCTAGTATATTACTTGTAGTATTTTTGGTATTACTTTTCACTATTCTAACTGTTCATTATTCTAGAGAACTTTTTACCTTCTAATTTACCGAATGCAAAATAATGAAAAGTAATACCAAAAATACTACAAGTAATATACTAGCAAAGTACCGAGCTAGATTTTTTAAATTTGATCTGGTTTAGGAGTAAAAAAATAAAATGTTGGGGGGGCGCTAGTTTCGGTAGTGTAGTCGCCTTAAGAGAAACAGATCTCGTAGTGATTAAGCAATTTTTTCATGCGATGTTATGTTAGATTAAGCCAATGTCTTAAACTTTATTTTTGATTTTGTCACTGAACACTTCTTGTTTAAAAAATGCATATATGCACAAATGATAATATCATTAGATTAAGCTAATGTTTAAGTATAAAAAATGCATAAGTATAAAATAGTAAGTACAAATGATTAGATTAAGCCAATGTTCTAAAATTTATTGTTGCTATTTGTTATATATAAGAAATAAAGATTTATTTTTTACATACTATTTTATTTACCAAAAAAAATCGCAATAATTTTATTTTAAGGCAAGTCCGGCATATCTTCGGTTACAGTGGTCGAATGTTTACAACCACTGTCACTGGAGATATGCCGGACTTGCCTTAAAATAAAATAAAATAAATTATCTTTGAAATGTAAACCTTATTCTCAATCACATAAAACACATATTACAATGCCAGTTTTGCATCACTGCTAGAAACTGTTTCTGTACATATTACCTCATAAGTTATGGTTATATTGCTACTAGACGGACTTACCTCAAACTGCACGGGAAGTCCGTCTACACGCTGAGTTTTAAAAAATATCATATAAATCTAAAGATTATTGCAATTAATATTATTTTTAGACCAATATAAGTAAATAAATATATTACCCATAATTTCCGACGACACAAGTTACTTTAGAAAGCGTATCTCGATTCAAAAAGTTTAGTTAAACATAATTTTTAGAAAAGTATGCCGGACTTCCCTACATTGACCTTATTAAATTTAAATAAATCATTCTGCTCTACGTGAATTCTTAAAATTTAAATATTTATCTACATAATTTACTACATATTTACATTAAATTAAAAAAAATAAAATTTATCATTGATGTACACTTAAAAGTTGATTGAACCATAAGTACTTACTTTTGGCTGTTTGTTTACTACAAAAAACTCATGCTTTCTGCTAGTCCTAAGCCTAGAATAAAGCATTTTGGAAAATCGCGCAAATCTAAGTGTATCCATATCCATAATAAAGCCATATTATCTAAACACAAACAAGCAAATTGATAAAGTTGGGTAAAACTGAAATCGGATTTCTAAAATCGGATTTTGAAATTGATTTCAAAATCTGAAATCGAATAATTTATATCAGATTGCGTTCTTAATCGAAAACACCCATGACTAGTAGACATACTTCTCTAACACTGGGAGGTATGACAGGAGGAGGCATAGGTGGCGGTTTTGAAATGCTAGAGCTGTCTCTGATATCCATTGACTCTCTGGGAGATATGACAGGTAGTGGAGGAGGCATTGGGGGTGGCTTCGGGATACTACTGCTGTCTGCCACATCTATTGGTGTTAGCTGAATTACTACATCCTGCTTGCAATCTTGTTTCCAAAACCTCTGCACAGCTCGATGGGCTTCAAACCAGCATGGCATACAAACTTGATCTAGACGGTCCACCTGAAAATGTAACATCTTTAATTTCAAATTTTTTATTAATAATGGTTGCTGCTTTGCTGACGGGAAGTCCTTTTTGCCACCATTGCTAACTTTTTTTTTCTTTTCTATGTGTTAGACTATTAAGATGTATATTTATTACATGGAGGCAAATAAAACGGTTTCTATTTCTAAATTCTATCTAAAGTCATTAGATATTCAATAATTAATTTATTTACTAACTAGCTGTGACAGATTAACATTTATCTGCTCCTGTTGGTCTTAGCGTGATGATATATAGCCTATAGCCTTCCTAGATAAATGGGCTATCTAACACTGAAAGAATTATTCAAATCGGACCAGTAGTTCCTGAGATAAGCGTGTTCAAACAAACAAACTCTTCAGCTTTATAATATTAGTATAGATTAAATACCTGATGTGTTGGTATCCACTGTGATATTCCTTTCCGTATAGTCAATAGGCACAGCAGTGAAGTACCACATGGAATACAAATATAGCTATACCCAAATCTTCTTATAGTATTAGAAAACTGAATACTATGTTGTAACGAAGCAGATTCCACAAATTGCGTCTTGTGGGCTTAACTGAAAAATAGTAAATCTATACATAAAATAAAATCGTAGGAAAGTCAAAACTGTACATTGAATATTTTTTTTAAAGAATACTTGGGGTGTGATCAAAAATCGATATTGAAGCCGAAAATATAAAATTCTCGTGTCACAATGTTAGTCTGCATACTCCTCCGAAACGGGTGGACCGATTCTCATGATATTTTCTGTGCATATCAGGTAAGTCTGAGAATCGGCCAACATCTTTTTTTCATATGTACCACGGGCGAAGCCGGGGCGGACCGCTAGTATAATTTATAAATATTTGTCTGTCTGTATGTATGTCTGGGCTAAATTCAAAAAGTACTGTATGGATTTACTTTAAATTTGTTACAGACAAAGCTTGAGACCTAAGGAAGGACAAAGGATAGGTTATCCATTGTTTTATCCCGGAAATCCCACGAGATCGGGAAATATGCGGGTTTTTCTAACTACGCAGGCGAAGCCGCTGGAGGAAAGCTAGTTATTATTAAGATTTAAACCTAACCTAACATAAAAATTAAAAATATTGTCAGGTCAGGCGCAGGCCCTAAGATAAAACATACCTCGCGAGAAATCCACTCTGATACGAGTTGTCGCACATCTGCAGGTCTGCTGCTGTCTCGTGCAATAATTGTTTATGCACATGGCGATGCGATTGCGTCGAAATTTTGCTGCACAATTGACACAACTGTGTTGTGAAGTTGAATACACTTGAATATTCCATTTCAATAATACAAGAAACGAAAAAAATCGAAAGTCGAAACGTCTAAATCTTTAATTCAAAATTTTAATTTTACCAACCACTTGTTGGAAAATAACACGACAGAACGTTAATTTACGAAATTATGACATTAATTGACAACCATTGACGAGTAAAATTAAAATATAAATGTCACATTCACTAAATTCCGTTTCACGCCCCGTTTTCCAATTACAGCACTAGAGCGCATTATGCGGCATAATGCTTAACGTTGAATGTTCCAACTACAGCAACGCTTCGCACAATCGAGCACTAGAAAAAGTAATGCGCGTGAATTGATGCGTGCAATCGATTTAATTGTTAGTAATTATTAATTGTTGGAAAAAATTTTAAAGCTTTCGTTTCATTGTAGTTTTTTTCGAAATAATCAAAGTTAATTCAAATTGTGTTAAAAAAATAAATATAAGTATGGATGAAGGTACAAACATTGAAAAAAATGTTAATGAAATAATCAAAATCCAAATTACTTAAAATAACCGTCAATATTTTTCAACCAATTATTATGTATACCACTTTATTTACACATTAATTAGGTTATTGCTAACTCTATGAATATTTTTTTTTTTCAACACTGAACTTAGCGCAACCTGCTGGTGCGTTTCATGTTCCAATTAAGATTTAAGCATCAGCATAATTCGCATTGTGCGACACTGAGTCGCATTATGCTTTGTAATTGGAAAACGGGGACGATGTTTTTGGAATATACACCCGAACGAATTAGTCCCCGTTTTCCAATTATTATTATTTATTTATTTATTTAGAAAACAAGCTTTCACATTTATTTAAAATACAATTTTGCGATGCGAAACCTTACGAGGTTTGTAGCAACGCTCACAGTCGCATAAACACCGTTTGTTATTCGCAAGGAAGACAAAAGATGTGCCTACTTAAACCTACATTACAGCACTAGAACGCATTATGTGGCATAATGCTTAACGTTGAATGTTCCAACTACAGCAACCCTTCGCACAATCGAGCACTAGAAAAAGCAATGCTCGTGAATTGATGCGTGCAATCGATTTATCGTTAGTAATTATTGTATTAGTAATTATTATGTCTCTGTAATTGGAAAACAGCCAGTAAAAGCAAATAAAACCGACCCAGTCCGAGTCGGACTCGCGCACAGGTTGCTCCGAACAAGCCTATTTTTTATTTCTACATACCATTTACATGATTTACAAATCACAGTTTGTAAATCATGTAAATGGTATGTAGAAAGTCTCCATCAATCCGAGACCTAGAAAAAATTTATTCGGGACCAAAAGTGTGGACAAAGGTCACAAAAACGGGGTTTTTCACGTTTTTCAGCAAAACGTTGATTTGATATAATTTTATTAAAACAGAACCTTATTCAATATTATTCATATACTCATATCTGAAAATGATTTTGCTTTGGAATTTTGCCATTACTTTACTTTTAACGT
The DNA here is from genome assembly GCA_907164685.1 of Colias eurytheme. Classification (NCBI taxonomy): domain Eukaryota; kingdom Metazoa; phylum Arthropoda; class Insecta; order Lepidoptera; family Pieridae; genus Colias; species Colias eurytheme. Next base: position 15,082 of record CAJQZN010026417.1, read on the forward strand.
AGACTTTTAAGTACCTATGTGTCAGTTCAACTTTTATAATCTGTATGTGACGCGACAGCCCTCTACGCTCAGCCTCTACGGGACCTGTCACTGCACAGGTATTCGACAAGTTTTTATGTTTTCGACATAAAACGCCGACTTATTTCGTAACGCGGACTAGTAAAACTTTTTATCGAGTGATTTTCGTGTCTTAAGTTTGTAAAGTAATATTTATTTAATCTATATTTAACGTGTTATTTTAGTTTCTTATAAGTTTGTTTGTAAAATAAATATTTATCGCGTCAAAATATTTAAGTGAGATAATCGTATTTTATAAGTGAATTGGACATGATTTGGATGTGATTTTATATAAGAAAACACCAAAAAGAAAATCTTTGCCCTAGTTTAGGTAAGTTTTGTCAAGTTTTATTTAGTTTTAAAAGTTTTAAAGAACTTTTATTGAACTCGAAAGTGCGGATAATTTACCTACATTTAAGATGAAAGTAGGCTTCGAAGGAATTCGACGCAATATGTCAGAACTGGTCAGAACGTTATCACGGATTGAATTACATTTTAACACTTATAATTTATTTAAATGATTAATATTGCAGCGTTAAATATAATAATTATTACTTTTTTAAATCGATTGCGATTTTACGATTAAATACTTATTATGACCTCGAAAATGAATTAAAAAATAATTAAAAGATAACATATATAAACGTATATTTTATATACGTAAGAACTTTATTTTTAATCTTATAATGACGGAAATGTGTCTTATATTCAGACTTTAAAAATTCCATAGTGAATTAATGTAGATGTTTTAAATATTATAATTATTTAAATCTAGGTCAGTTAAGGTATTCTAAGAACAGCTGCATACCTTGGATGCCTATCTAGTCAAGTAAGACCAATTCATCTTAATTTATCATTACATATCTCAGTAGTATTGAAATCATAAAATAAAATTATGTTCTGTATGTTTTTAAATTGTTATATCAAGTATTATATATACTAGCAACTTGAACTATTTGGATAGTGGTTGTAGAATACTAGAATTTTAATAATTTATTATATAACTAGCTTCTGCCCGCTTTTTCACAATAAAAGGTAGCCTATGTTCTTTCTCAGCGTCCAAAGATTGTCTGTGCCAAATTTCATCAAAATGGGTTGGGAGGTTTAAGCGGGAAAGCGTAACAGACAGACACAGTTACTTTCGCATTTATAATATTAGTAGGGATATATTATAATCCTTCTTTTCCTTCTTTTATAAAATAAAAAAGTTAATACAAAAATATTTTTAATCAATTTGCCTAAGCCAATTTATTATGAAATTCTAAGTATTTCAGAAGCAAAGCCACATGTTGAAACTAGTCATATGTTTGATTATATTATGTGAGAACTTAGACCTCTACAATACGACATTGACTTTTTGAATGAACATTTTATTTCTACCATTTAAGGTCAAATATCTCTAGAACTGTTGAATATATAATTTACTAGATTTCCACCGGCGGCTTCGCCCGCGTTTTCAAAGGAAAACCTGCATAGTTCCCATTCCCGTGGGATTTCTGGGATAAAACCTATTCTATGTGTTAATCCAAGTTACCCTTTATATGTGTGCTAAATTTCATTGTAATTGGTTCAGTAGTATTTACGTGAAAGAGTAACAAACACACACACACACACATCCTCACAAACTTTCGCATTTATAATATTAGTAGGATAGGATTATACGCTGACGGGGTCACGGAAGAATTCTACATTACCCGTGGCCCCGTCGTTGATGCGGCTTGACGGAACACAGTGGGGTTTACCCACGGCCCCTTACCCGGAGGCCGTGTAGTCCATTGAATAAAAAGTTCTAGAGTGCGTGAGTTAGTAACGTA
>CAJQZN010026419.1:0-11120 GCA_907164685.1 Colias eurytheme
TATACAGGGTGTACCAAAAAGTAGTGATGAACGGAAGCTGAGAGGTAGAGGACCTAGAGGGCTATCCGAATCACCCCCATTTATGTTACTATGCGATTTTTCGTATTTTCGGAGTTATAACAATTTTTTCAATTTTTCACCTATCGCCGAGTACGATGATATTTTCACTCATGCTGATGTCAATGATTGCGGAAGATGCTTGATTTTTTTTTGTGTGTAAACTGAAAGATAGGCCAATTCAGTATGGTAACATTTACTATCGTTAGATCTTTGAATGGAATAAAAAAAAGAATTAAATGGCAAGAAAGATAAAATTACCCAGTATGTTCACCACTTCAAGGGCCCGTAAAAAAATAAAATCACATAAAAAACGTTTTCCGTTTGACTTTTAAAAACTTGCTCTATCTATCAGATAGCTACCCTGAAAATTTCATTTTATTATTCAGAAGGCTTCAATCGAAAAATTTAAATCTAAATGTGGTAAGTGCAAAAATTGAATTAACATGATGATCATTAAAACCAATAAATAGGTGTTAAATTACCAGAAAGTTTTTAAAATAACCCCGCTGTTGCTCAATGTAAGTGCGACATCACCGTAAAAAGTTGTCTTTTAAATGCCTGAATGCCCTTTTATCATTTTTAATGGATTCTTCTGCTACTATGAATTTCCGGGTTATTTCGTCCAAATTGTGGCATTCTCTCATGTAGCCGAGGTCTTTTTAATATTCCTATTGAATCAAATCAATGGGGTTTAAGTCGAGGGACCGTGGAGGCCAGGCTTTAAGGCAGGCGTCACCGGCGCATGCGCAGGCTGCAACGACCAATCCATCTTTCAGGGCATCTTTTCCCTTTAGCCTGGCCTGCGCGGTCCCCGGACATAAACCCTATTGATTTTATTCCGTGGGGATACTACAAAGACGAGAGACTACAGATTTATACCCATTACAGAAAAAGTGCTCAACGCCGCTAAAGAAGTTTTCACTTCAAAATATCTTATTTATAAAATAAAACAATAAAATAGACAAAATTCATATAAATTAAATTTTATTTGTCATGTACAAAAATGTTATATTAACTTATACAATAGGTATTCCCTAACTATGAATTCTCCCTCATCTTCTCCTTAATCCACGGTATATATTGAGCAGCGTCAGTAAATACAACGTATTCGTTTAGATTACAAGTGTGGTCCCCGTTCTGAGATACAAGGGATAATGAAACCACACCTCGTAATCTCCATCGGCCGTTGTCGAGTATGTAAAGTCCGCCTCCGGAATCTCCTAAGCATGGGCCAGCTCCTTTTCTATCACCTAAATAAATAAATTGCTTTAATTATTTCGCATTTGAACGTTACAAAAAGAAAACGTTGCAAATTTATTTTATTAAAAGGGTTTTTGAAGTGAAAACTTCTTTAGCGGCGTTGAGCACTTTTTCTGTAATGGGTATACAATCTTAAACTCGCGTCAGGACTCATGACCTGATCGAAAAAGCGTAAGACGGATACCATTCCAAAATAGAAAACATGTTCAACGTTAATAATCAAGTTTTCACTTCTGCCGGCACTCCCGGAGCAACCCGTCTTTTTTTTCATATTTGTTTTTTCTAAAAGATTAACAAAATGATAAGCATTGTTAAGTTAATAAGATCTGTATAATATGTATGTATATGTAATAATGTTATTTCTAAAATAATAAAGATCACTTAACGATAATAAAAAATATTACACGTTACCTGCACATAATGTTTTATGCGACGTTAGTCTATGGAATTCAGGCTTGCTAGCTCTGCACTCTTTGGTGCTAACGATCGGCATTCGAACCATACGGGGTTCCCCGGACCCGCCTGAACCTAACTCTGATGTTCCCCAACCTGTTACCTATAACAGATTATTGCATTATTAATACTACAGAGTACAGACATCAGATAATAATAAAGTCACATATTTTGCTTTTAACTCGAGTGCATTAATTATCCTGTTTATATTTACAATTTTTTTAATGTTATTTCTGAGTTATTTCAATAGTAATAGCTATATTTAAAAAAAAAACTAATATTAATAAACAAATTCTGTGAACAAATTAGTAAACCAAGAGGACTTTTTAAGAAGCATACCTATTATTGTAACTTCGTGTTAATAGAACATACAAATTATAATAGTAAAACTAAAATGCAATGAAACCTAATGATTTAATTATATAGGTATTTATTTGAACTCACCACGCCAGTAGTGCCCACGATCCGATTCAAGTCCGCGTTGCTGGTCCAGAGGCACGCCGGAATAATATTAGAGTTAAAATTCACTGGCCTTTCTAAAGTCATCACGAGGATGTCATCTGTAAACAAGAAAATGAATCTATACAATAAATACCTACAAAACAAGATGTGTAAATACCAAATTTTGAACATGAACACAAAAATGTCGTATGTTCCCAGTTGGAAACCAGATGGTTGATAAACATACATTATATAATTTTAAATAAATACATATACATAGATAATTAAGCAAACGTATGGGATAACGTATAGGGTATGTAAAACAATGCTGTCTAAAATTTGATAATTTTTTTTATCTACTTATATAAAAACGAAATGAATGGCAAAATTCTTCCTAAAGAAATCTTACTTGCTAAATTAGTGGCATTATAAGATTCGTGTATGGCAGCACTCCTCAACTTCACTGTTACGGTGATGTCATCACCCCAGTCTTCTAGATTGTACACGCCGACCTTCACAACTATGTCCTTTATGGATGTGATTGAGTTCTTCCCATGCATGCAATGCGCCGCTGTAGATATCAAGGAAATGTATTAAAACACATAAAATATATCTTGCGCGAGATAAATTTATCAAAATATCCAATTTCTTGAACTTGAATAAATAACGATTGTAACGACTAAAACTACAATATGTGCCTTTACTCAAAAGCACAAAGGTATACATAAAAAAACAATATTAGTAATATATGTATTAGTTAGTTATATGCTATTAATTTTTTTTTTTAATTTTTGTAAGAGATTAAATAAGAAGGCAAATAAAACTGCATAGTCTCGAGCATCAAGTAAACGTAGCTTTATCCTCACCTGTGACAATATGTTGATCCGAAATTAAAGTTCCAGAGCAGATGTAACTCAAACTGCTTGTCCTTTTCCTGTAGATGGCAACCAACCACGGCCAGTCACCTCTCTCGTAGGTATTGCCCTGGAATATCAAGGGAGTTACGTTTTCTGACGTCACTCCACATTTGTCATAATGTGACGATGTTTCGATGTTTAGAGGTTCTGGATTTGGAGTTGTCCTGAAACGAGAATTTACAATATTTATTCACATTGACTTATTTAAATTTTTATGAGTACTTATATCATTTATTACACATAGGAGTATCTGAAAAATATATATAGAGTCTATAGTCGTGATTTTTGCTTATATAATAACTCATTTGAATCTGTATCTACCTTAATTATTGCTCTCGTTACTATCGCTAGATGGACATAATAAGACCAACGGGAAATTCATATGTAATTTAAATAATATAATATACCTGGGTGCTTCCGTAGTGGTAGTAGTGGTAGTTGGTTTAACTTCCGGGCGGTCCGTACGTTTTGGCGGGATCACTATAGGTCTATCGAATTGTTGCTCATTAATAAAGGGAGGTACTTCATAAATTTCATATTCTGGGTCTCTGTTCGGTGGAGGCGGTGGTGGAATTTGAGGTCTCTTCGTAATCACTTCTGCGATTATTATTTCTGGACGCCGTGGTGGAGGTGGCTGTGGCTTATATACGGGTGTCTGTTGCGAAATTTTGTATATCTCGAATTCCGAATTCTGATTCGGTTGATTGATTTTTTCAATGTGGAATTGGCTGCCTAGAATTGAATGAAGTCTTATGTAGGTAGATACCAATTTGTTAAGTATTCAGTTTTATTATCATTGTAATTTAGAGCGATTTTCCGATTTTCATTAAACTGGCCATTCATTGGAATCAAATCAAATTTAAAAAAAAATGGATGATTCGATACGTTTTTCGGGAAGGAACCTACTCTAGAACTTTGATAAATAAGATGAATTTATTATACCTGGAATTTGGGGGTCATAAACGCCATTGAAGTCGTTGCGAAGGTACAATGCATGTTGCAGGCTTATCATAGTCACATACCTCCCATGACCAGGGTTATCTGTAATAGGCAATAATATAAGTTAGGTACATTAAACCTTTTAATGGTATTCCATTAAAAGGAACAAACTGTGTTTTTTCAGTTGCTGATTCATCCTGTTCTACACAAAAACGTAAGTGAACACATTATTGTTAGCAAAATAACGAAGGAAATAAAATAGAATTTGTATTTTTGTTCTAATCATTCATAAATCGTATAGCCGATTTTATGTAGGCTATGGCATACAATTTTGGTACGTAAAATTTCTTCTAAGTTTATTAATTTAAGATTTGTCCAACATTAAACACATTAATTTAAATTATTCATTGATTTAACATATTATTATTTCAATTTCAAGTTTCAACATACCACCAGACCCATAGCAGATCAGGTTATCGTTCGCCGAGAGTCCTGTCAGACGGGGCACAGGCGAGCTAAGGGGAAAATTGACGCGGTAATCTATAGGTGCCCCGCGGTTGAAGTCTTGTAGCACATTCAGCTCTGGGTTCAGTAGCTGTATGCTTCCAACGTAACTCTGAAATAAACGAATTAAAGGATTAACTTTAATATAATTTAAACTAATAACATTGTTTCCCTTTGATGGAACTGCATTTTATAGTTTAGATTTTTTAGTATTTTTTTTGAAGATGATGTAGTTACCTAACGAGACTGGTCGAAGTTTTTATAATAAACAAAAATCTAAATAAAAGATGTACAAGTGAATTCTGTGATTAAAAAGTCGAAACTTTAGAGGATTTAAATTAAAGTTATTTCCCATGTTGCCGTGTTGGACATCCTGTATGGCCTATGGGTAATGGGGCAGATAAGAGCCTTTTTGGTTTTACCGATTCACCATGAAAAATGGAGGAGGTTCTTTATGTTCTTTAAGTAAAAAAATATTACTAATGGACCTATTGACCTAAAGTACAGTAGGATGTACCTACTGTACTTTAGGTCAATAGGTCAATAGGTGTTTCAATCACGAGGTTGGATTGAAACCCGCGTCTTCGCGTCTTCGGGTGCGCCTTGGAGGATTTCTATTCCTTAAACATTTTACAATTACAAGGTATTACTTAGTAAACTTTTGAAATGTTTTTTCTTGGCCAGCTGTATACCTACCTTCTTATAAGAAATCATTTTCTCCCGAGTTGGTATTTTCATTTAATTATTGGACCCTTTATTTCGGAAATAGACCTATTGCACAAAAAAGAACTATAAGATGAAGACGTTTTCTATAATATGTAATACCTATATTGGAGGATTGTTAGATGCATGGACCATGGTATAAAACGGGTCTGTGTAAAGAGCACAGAAAATTTCCATTAAAAAATAAACAATATTCGACAACAATAAGCAAAAACTAAATTCAAGTCGAAGTCGGTGCCCAAAGTAAAACAAATAATCTACATTATTTTTTTTACTTTTAGCTTTGTTTAGCAACATATTTCGCAACATTACAAAGACAGGTTTATTTCGTTTCATAGCTTGTGTTCAAGTTCAATGTTCCTTATACTTAAGAGGGTCTGCCCCGACGAGGAAAATACACGATATAGGTACATACCTACATTTATTGGCATATAATATGACGCAGCCCAAAGCAATTTTGCATTCAATATCAAAATTTACAGATAATTCACGAATTTTGATGAGATGTTAATTTGATTCTTCATTTAAATGTTAGATGATTAGATGACGACAAAATAACGCTCTAGCATAATTAATTATTGTACGATCAAAGTTTTTTACCAATACTAATACCTACTTACCTACCTACCTGTGATTGTTGTTATTGTTTACAATATTATGTTATATGTGTAAAATTTATTATTATTTGAACAGATAAGTATCGTACTTTCATAATGCTTAGTAGTTGTTGGTAGGTAACTAATATTGTTTAATAATAATAGAACGAAGTCTTATATTATTTGTACGAGCTCGAGCGGCTCATCTCAGCAGCGAATAAGATGGTTTGGGAAAAAAATTAAAATATAAAACATTATCCTTATCGTATATAAAATCAAGAACAGTTTAGTTTTAGGTATATTGGTGAAATAATTATTTCAGTAGCAATTTAAAACAGGTAAATTCAGTACCTAGTTATAAGCTTATTTGGGTAAGTATACCTTCGTTGTAACTTGTAAGTACATAATCAAAACTCTAGATGTTTCGATTAGATTTATTTTAATTATAGTAACGCTAAAATTGTTTAAAGCAATACACGATGTTCATTTTACGTTGCTGAGATTTAAAACAAATCTTTTCCTTGTTATGATAAAATCAGCTGCGCATAAAAAGGAACAAATTGAAGCGTAACTCAAATTCGATGAATCTGGTTCAGTACTAAATCACAACTAAATCCAGTACTTTGACATATTTTTTAATCCGTTATTCGATCTCAAGTTACTTTTAAGTAAATAGTTGTTGGATTAATGGTTCGTAAATCAAGTACATATTACAAATTATAGGTACATATTACGTTACGTACACGGTACACATGAATAGTATTTTTACAAACGCCTACCAACTAACTCTTAACTAGGTATATAACATAAAAAAATGTTATATATATGTATTTGAGATTTTTTAATCGTTTTTATATTCAAAAATTTATACGGGGAACGCTAAAAACAGGAAACCGTATAATTTATTGCAGTAGGTTAAATATTTACCTTTATAGATCCTATTGGCTTTAGGCGATATTGTATAAATTGAGTGCTAAAACGTCATTATTTTTGTATTCCTTTTTCAAAATTAACATTATGTAGTTAGGTCGACGTTATACTTTTTTTTTTCATGACTAATCCCTTTTCATATGTTTATTTTGATAGCCTCTCAATAACAAGAACAAAAAAAAAACAGCTTATATTACCATATAGTTATAAACCTGTACATAAATAAAACGTGATCCTACGGCTCTTTATTATTCTTACAATCCACGTCATAATATCCAAAGGTGCCTAGTTATTTTTTTTAATTCAAAAAGTGCGAACGTGGCGCCATCTGTGTGTCTCAACAAAATAAAATTGATTGATTGGATCAATATAAAATTATCACAATGTTATGATTGGAATAAATGGAAGGGATAAGGAAACTCGTACTATGCTTGTACCTCAGTCCATTGCCGAGAAATAATTAACTGCATGCAACACGTTGATTCATAAAAAACGTTTTATACATATATAACCTACTACCTAGTAATATGTTGTAAGTACATATTATATACAAAGAACACATCTTATTTCGATTATAGCATTTAGAATAACAAAAAAACATAATAATTCATACGATAATTGAAAGCTATTAATTTATTGCTATTTCATATTTGAACGTCACGTTTTTATTTCACCTTCGTTTTAATACTTTGTTTCTCTTAAAATCATATATGTAGACCGTATTTACTACAAAGTATGACGCGTGCATATTCATGAGCGTTTCTTGGGATGCAGGTGGTGCAGATGGTGAAAAAATACTCACAGTGGGCAGTCTTGTAGCTATGGTGAAATTTGCCCTTAATATAATAGAAGTCACATAACCAAAAGGCTGCAAATGGATTATTCCATAGATCCCCGTATGATCCGACTTGTAATTAAATATTTCAGGGCACGGGGACTGAACATATTGGCCACAAACCGTAAAATATTCCAAGAGCACTGTGAAAAATACACTAAACCACAAACGCGTCATCTTTATTGTCTTAAGTTTATAAAATGCGTATCATTTTAAGCTTTTTTTATTAAAACAACTAGACGTGTTTTCAAGGCCTTCGTCGGATTCACACTGGACATCACGGTAATTCTCGTCTCTACAAAATATCCCAGTGCAGCGTGGTAAAACCATAATTTACCAAACCGCTTTCGAATTAAATATGTTTGTACCTAAGTACCTAATATTTATAATAAAATATTCTTGGGTTTTTTTTCGGAATTCCTTTTGTAAATTAGTCCATATTATATTCTAATTTATCTAATTTATACACATTTCATCTCGGTGTTTGTGACCGCAGCATCAAACGAAGCCTCTATAGGATCACTTCGTTGTCCGTCTGCCTGTCTATCTGTGAAGAGTTAAGACCCATTTTCTCAAGAACGCTTGGAGGTATCAAGTTGAAATTTATATTAAATACTCAAGAGTCTGCCTTGAAGCTGTGAATTAAATCAAACTAGCCAACGGCAACGCAATCAAAAAGATATAGCTTTTTTGCTGAAAGCAACGTAATAATAGACAAAGGAAAATTTTAAAGTATAAATTTTACAGTTACAACTTAAAATAAAAGACTGGTTAACACGAAACCCTCGCTGCGCGAGTCCGACTCCACCTTGGCCGCTTTTATTTTATTTTTTAAGTTTTATATTTATATAAGAATTTGATGATGGGTAAAAAAATAGCAGTTCCTAACCAGTCTTTAATCTACCTCTGTGATACACACATGATTCACACACTCATCATCTGTTATAGACCACAGGCACAGTACAATGAGATATTATGTCTTAGGTCTAAGTAATTAAGAAGAACATATTATGTACATATTATTATTTATGTTTATTTATTGTAAGATATACATAGTTAGTACAAATAAATATGTAGGTAGTTATTTGTAATTCTTTCACAATTCACTTTTTATATCGGAACTGGACAAAAACGAGAAAGCAATATATGTACATTCATTTGGTTGAACCACGTTGAACTATATTTATTATGTACCTACTTCTAATTTCTATAACGTTTCTTAAGAACGTGGGTTGTGTTATGTATCAAGAATGAATTTTAAAATACCTACGTAGAAAAATAGGACTCTGTAAACGCTCTGTTTTACTCTATGATTGAGTAAAATATTAGCAAGCTTTAAAAAATATACGTTACGACTTACGAATAACTACCTTCCGTCGTTTTAGGAGGATCATGCAAATAATATCTTATTTAAGTATTTTAATAAGATTTTAATAATCATAAAATTGCCGATTCATCGGCATCTCGCATAAAATTTACATCCGATTCCATGTCATTATGTATCCATTGCTATAGCCGGTTTTAACCAAAAGATTGATGAAGTCATCGTATCTAATATTATTACATACCTTCCTCATAATAATTATCCTTGAGTATTGACACTATTGATGGTTGAAGATACGTTATTACAAGGGCGGATCCAGCTTTAGTGCCAGGGGGGGGTCACATAGACGTGGTCAATTTTCAAAAGCTATATTTTGGTAGTTTAATTGATACGTAGATTAAAAAAAATTGGTCAAGTGCGAGTCGGATTTTCGAACCAAGAGTTCCGTACAAACATTTATGTTTTTAATATTAAATTTATGCTTTTTGCGATTTTTCCTTTATCTGTGCTATAAGACGTAAGTTTCTATTAAATAAAGATTAAATATCAAGATTCTGTGTTCACGGGATGTACCCTGTAGGTTTTGATTCCTGGCAACACTTGCGAATGTTGATAAGCATGAAATGTATGTTTTAGCAATATTTCCTCCATCTGTGCTGACATTGCTTTTAACCAAATTTCAGAACTCTGTGTTCACAGGAAGTAGCACAATACCTATAGATTTTGATTTCCTTGCGATAATGTCGAAATTTGCGATAATTTACGGCATAAATGGCTGTATCTTTTGATTGCGTTGGCTTATAAGTTTGATTTTTTCACAGCTATAAGGAACCGTAGATTTGAGAATTCGGTATGAATTTCAGATTGATACCTCCACGCGTTCCTGAGAAAAAGGGTCTTCACAGGCAGACAAACTTGAAAAATATATACTTTTGCAATTATTCCTGTATCTGTACTATAAGATGTTGCTTTGTACCGAATTTCAAGATTCTGAGCTTACGGAAAGTACCCTGTAGGTTTTGAGTTTTGATTCCCTTGCGAATGTCGAAATTTGCGAAATTTTTAGGAATTTACGGCTGTATTTTCTGGTTGACATAGAAGTTTGATTTTATTATAGCGTAAAGGTATTTTAGACTTGAGTTTTTGGTATGAATATCAAGTTAATACATGTCAGCGTTCATGAGTAACGGGGCTGTACTTAAGTTAAATTTTTTTTTAAATATTTTTTATATTATAATCTGAGGAAAAATTCATGCTTTTCGCAATTAGTAAACAAAGTCGTTGTCTCTGTGCCTATGTCCCTATGTATGATTAAATCTTTAAAACTACGCAACGAATTTCGATGCAGTTTTTTTAAAGATAGAGTGATTCAAGAGGAATAGTTTATAATTTATAAGGTTTTAGAGAAAGCGGGCGAAGCCGCGGGCGGTAAGCTAGTCTGCGTTATAAGACGTTTGATTGTACTAAATTTCATGACTCTGTGTACTCGGGAACTACCCTGTAGGTTTTGATTTCTTAGGGAGTGTCGAAAAATTTCAGCAATTACAGCTGCATCTTTTGATTGCGTTGGCTAAAACGTTTGAATTTTTCACAGCATCAAGGGACCGTAGACCGTAGGATTTCGACATTAGCAAGGGAATCAATACCTGCCGGGAGCACCCTGTCCCGTAAACACAGTCTTGAATTGAGTAAAAAGTATCGTGTTATAGCACAGATGTAGTAATAACTGCGAAAACCCTAATTATTTAATTAAATTAAATAAAAATATATTTCTTTAATAATTTTAAACTTACAATCCCTTTACTCATGAACGTCTAAATGTAGGTATTTAATTGATATTCACATCAGAACTCAGGTCTATAATAACTTAAATCTGTTATTTAATTCAAATTCTATGTCAACGCAATCTGAAGAAAAAGCAATTAGAGCCGCATCTTCTGTAATTCGCAACTACTTGCAAGGGAATCATCAATCAAAACCTACAAGGTACTTCCCGTGAACACAGTCTTGAAATTTGGTTAAAAGCAACGACTTAAGCACTTACAAGCACAATTAAAGAAAAAAATCCTTTAAACAAAATTGTAAGATATGTTTTTAAGTCAGGGGATAGAGACTGTGTAGGCAACTATAGACCTATC